>QGSO01001344.1:0-15966 GCA_011037825.1 Carya cathayensis
GTAACCACACATCTTGTGTTGAAGGACAGGACCAAAGAGTCCTGGGGATTCATCCTCTTGCAACCATATAGGGCATACAAAATCAGCAAGCACATTCTTCTTACAGAGATTTAATTTGGTGGAGAGAGCATCAACATAAGCACGCCACATGAATACTTTGACTGCATTTGTTGTTTTCAAAGATCAGATCTTCTTCCATAGGTAATGAGATTCAAATTGTTTAGAAGATTCCCCTCTACTGCCATAAGACAGCTACATATATTACATATATAATTGGTAAGCACTTTTCATGGTAAAATGTCCATTTGAAATACTACTCCACACTAGCTTGTCTGAAACATCTTCTGCAATCACTAAGGCCTCGTTTGTTTTCAGAGATGAGATAAGATAAGATAAAAACTTGTAGTACTTTTTACTCTATTTTATTTGTTTATTTATTTACCAATGGTGCACCCTTTTATTTTTGCTGCTTCGTTTTTTAACATAAAAACCTTTGGTCAAAACTTTTTTTGTTTTTTTTTTTTCGTTGCTTCCTTTGTTTATTAATTTACAAATGGTGCAATTTTTTTTTTTGCTACTTCCTTGTTTTGGCAAAAAAAAATAAAAAAACCATTTTGTCAAACTTTTTTTTGCTTTTTTTTTCTGCTTTATTTATTTATTTACCAATGCTTCAAAGGAGTGAAGTGTCAAGCGAAGATCGAACGACACATTCTGTCTGAGTTTGCTCGAGCTCAGTGTCGAGTGAGTATCGAGCGTTCCAATCTACCTGAGTTCGCTCGAGCTCAGTGTCGAGCGTTCAACTCTGCCTGAGTTCGCTCGAGCACTATGTTGAGCGAGTGTCGAGCGAAGACATCTGTTTTGACCAATAATGAGCACACTTCAAGCCTTTTCACTTCAACACTTATTATAATACTATTTTACATAGGTTTTCACAAGAATATGCCAATCAACTCATTTTTCCCTCAACAAAGTGAAGCCTCAAATTGCAATGTACTATTTATTTTGAAATAATTGCAATGTACCATTTGGTCAATTTTTATTTTTTTTATTTCGTTGCTTCCTTTGTTTATTTATTTACCAATGGTATAATTTTTTTTTGCTGCTTCCTTTATTTATTTACCTTATGTGTAAATATTTTTATTTTTAATTAAATATTTTGTTGCACATTTGGTATAGCTTTTACTTTTTTTGCAGTGTGTATTCATGTTAATATACTGTTTATTTAAAATATATTATTGGAGGAAATAATATTGAAATAAGGTGAGATGAGATGAGATGAAAACTTGAGAAGAAACTTGAGATCTTTTGAGATGAAAACTGATAGATCAAAATGTGTATTTGTTTTTGTAAAACCTCTCACAGTACGAAAACTTTTCAAAAGTTTTCAAAATTTTGGTTTTCAGTCGCAAAAACAAACGAGGCCTAAATCTGCAAAATTTGAGAAATATCAACCTAATTAAAGATAGCTAGAAGGAGATCCATGTTCCACCAACCAACACTTGTGTCAATCAATTCTGCAACCAAAGCATCTTCAGATAACATGTGCACTAGGGATTGAATTCAATTGGATCTAGCTTGTGGTAACCACTTGTTTGCCATCACCAACCCTCCACATCATTCCTTCATTTAGTAAAGGTAGTGCAGGCCAAATACTTCTCCAAATGTATGAAGGCCTTGATCCCAATATAGTAGCAGTAATTGATGAATGTGGGAAATATTTTGCTTTGAAAATTTTGCTTGGAAGGGAGTTAGGAGAATTTAACATTCTCCAAGCCTACTTAGCCAAAAGAGCTAAATTAAATCACTCTAGATCCCTAAAACCCAGCCCACCATGTTGCTTCCCCATACACAATGATCTCCAATTCTTCTAATGAATTCTAGCACATTTATCTTGATGGCCCCACCAGAAATTTGATATCAAGGAGTTCAGCTTCTTACATAGACATTTAGACAATAAAAACACACTCATACAATAGGTAGAGATTTCTTGCAAAACTACTTTTATAAGGATTCCCTTTTCAGCCACAAAGAGAAACTAAGCTTTCCAATTCATCAATTTACTTTTCACTCTATCCACAAACCATTGAAAGCAACCACCTTAGATCGACCAAGCAAAGAAGGAAGTCCCAAATACTTATCAATATTTGAAAAACCCCTTAATCCAGCAATCTCCATTAAGTATTTTTGTGTAGAGTGACCAATGTTTTTACTAAAGAAAATGGATGTTTTATCTCAATTGAGAAACTGTCCCAAGGCAGATTCAAAAACATCTAAGATGCTATTAAGTCTCATCCATTCATGCACATTTGCTTTACAAAATAATAGACTATCATTAGCAAAAAAGCAATAACTCATCCTCACCACACCTTTGGCTATAAGCACACCAAAAAGCAGACCTTGTTGTTGAGCAGCATTCAATTGGGAACTTAAGACCTCAGCACAAAGGATGAATAAGTAAGGTGACAATGGACAACCCTGTCTTAATCCCCTTTGTGGAGTGAACTTGTCAAAAGGAACACCATTTATCAAAATTGAGAAAAAGGAAGAAGTAAATCAATGTAGAACCAAATTAACCCACTTATTTGCAAGCCCAGTTTAGACAACGTTGCTGCAAGAAAATCTCATTCCACTCATTCATACGCCTTACTCATATCCCATTTTAGAGCTATATAACTGACTCACTCAAAAATAAGTAGCACTAATGCTATCCCAAGTGCAGGAGGATGTCATGTAATAATTAGGAATAAATTCCTAAATCGTCTCCTCAGGGAAAGTTACTTAAAAATCAAACTCGTTGAAAATTGTGAAAAACTTCACAAAGAGAAAATAAAATGATGGTATGTGCAATGGATGGAAGAGGACACTAGTCTTGGACTAGATTCATATTTTTTTTATTTTGATTGTCAGATTGAAATGTAAAAGACTAATTGATGGGCCCTAAGGCAGACCAAGTCTCAAGGATCAATTATAAGAATAAGAGCCACGAAGATCAAGGGAGCAATGCAAGAATTGGTGCAATCCAATTGGGATGAAGCTAGCAAGAGCCCAACACTCATGATGGGCTTGAAAGAAGGAGAATCAATTTTGATCGAATTGGTGCAATCCAATTGGGATGAATCTAGCAAGAGCCCAACACTCATGATGGGCTTGAAAGAAGGAGAATCAATTTNTTAGGTGCATTTTCAGGTAAAACAATGCATGAAGGTGTAGTGGTGCGAGTGGGTTGCAAATAGTCCTTAAGAGTGCGTGGTGCAAGTGCAACCATGTTTTCTGGTTCAATTTCAATTTCCTCACCTTGACTCACTCATAGAAAAGATAGAAGAGCTATCTATCTCTGAGCTGTGTATACTACTCTCAACACTCGATGTGACTCTAAGCAACCTATTTGAATTGTCTCTCACCCATGACATGAAACATCAGTTTAAAGAGCATAAAAAAAAATAACAAGTTTAAATTTAAGTTAAATTACTATCCACAGCAACGGCGCCGAAAACTTGACTCACTCAAAAATGAGTAGCACTAATGCTATCCCAAGTGCAGGAGGATGTCGTGTAATAATTAGGAATAAATTCCTAAATCGTCTCTTCAGGGAAAGTTACTTAAAAATCAAACTCATTGAAAATTGTGGAAAACTTCACAAAGAGAAAATAAAATGATGGTATGTGCAATGGATGGAAGAGGACACTAGTCTTGGACTAGATTCATATTTTTTTATTTTAATTGTCGGATTGAAATGTAAAGGACTAATAGATTAAACTCAGAAATTAATAAGACTAAATTAAGAATTAAACTAGAATAGAAAGTAATTGACAAAACATGCACTGAAAATTGAAAAACCCCAAAATCAATGTTCTAGGGTTCATCATTATATTCAAATCACAAATTCTCAAATTAAACCATAAAAATTGTAATCACTATTAAAATGAAAGCTTAACGAAACGAGAAAAATAAATAACATGAATTAAATGAATAACAGATAAATTGCTCAAACGTCTAAATCAAAAATCTCCAAAATAATCCAGAAATTTAAAACTGAAATGAAATAGCAAGTAGGGAATTAAAAAGATCAAGCCAATTGAATGGAGATGAAAATTCAAAGTGGTGGAGGAGGCTGAGCTGCAGTAGCAATTGGACCCCTCAAAGAGTTCTTCAATCTGCTGCAGTGTGAGTGAATGATTCAGTGGAAATTGTGTAGCTGTGTGAATGGTCGCTTGTATGAATCATCTTCTCCGAATCTAAATGAAAATCAATGGAAAAAATGAATTCTAAGTGTTTCTCTCATCAAAATCGAGTTTTCCAGGCCAAAAGTCCGGCCATAAGATGTGAAAAAGCATATATATACTCTGACGGCGGAATAAACCATAATCGGTAAAATACGATATTCGCTCGAGTGGAGTGTCGAGCGAACATCGAGCGTTCGACTCTGCCTAACTTCGCTCGAGCCGCCAAATGCCTCTGTTCGAGCGATCTCCTTTCCTGCACACCTGCTCGAGCTCACTGTCGAGCTGCAGTCGAGCGTTTGAATCTGCTTGAATTCGCTCGAGCGGCGGTTTTTGGCCGCTCGAGCGATATGGACCAGAATCCACAGTAATCAATAGTTGGTAAAATTTAAGCAGAAATTCATGCTTTTAATCAATTAAAATCACAACTTTGATTTATTCATTTTTCCATATAAAACCAATGATAAAGTAATGAAAGAATTAAGATATATTGGTTCCAAAAGTATTAAAAATGCAATAACTCAGCTCAATCAATAACCTTGTCTCTCATGGAGTTGAGTAAGCATGGTATGAAGAGTTTCATAAGCAACATTAATATTATCAATGATTAAACACCTAGGAGCAAAGGCACACCGATTTTGGGAAATGATGGAAGGTAAAGCCAATTTCAATCTATTGGCAAGCATTTTGGAAATAACTTTGTAAATCACATTGCAAAAACTTATGGATCGATACTCAGTTACAGACTTTGGGTTTCTGCCTTTAGGAATCAAAACAATATAGTTGTAGTTTATATCAGCAATATCAGCACCCTCATTTAGACAAGATAACACTGCATGTCATATACATCATCACCAACAATGGACCAATGAGTTTGATAAAAACAAGTACCATATCCATCAGGATCAGGTCCCTTAAGAGGGCCCATCTGAAATAGAGTTGTTTCAACCTCATCCATTGTAATTGTTTTTGAAAGATCATTATTCATTTCAGGAGTAACTTTCTCTATTAGAGCATAAAGACATGTCTCTATACTAGATGAAGAAGAGGAAGAAAACAACCTTTGATAATATCGTGTGAAAGCACTGCCAATTTCATTGGAATCTGTAAAAACATTTCCCTGTTCAACCCGGACTTGCATATCTTGTTTCTATTTTTCCTCTAACTAGCACAATGATAATTATACTTAGTGTTTCAATCCCCTTGTGGAAGCTAATTGACTTTTGCTTTTTGTTTCCACTTCAAATGCATTCTCTTAAGAAGACAGTTAATCTCCCTTTGAAGACCAGCATACTCCTCATCAGTATCTTTTGGCAATTTTTGCTGCCAGATTTCAAGTCTTTTAATCTTGGTCTATAAACAAACATCATTGGCAAGATCTTTACATATGCTCCATTTGTTTATTGTTAACATACAACATTTTACTTTTTTGTTAGACAATCAAAGCCCGCAACTGAAGGGCAAGTTTGAGCCCATGAATTCTTAGGCCTGGTTTGGATATAATAAGTGTTTTATCTCATCTCATTTCATCATTATAACTTTCCTAAATTTTTACAAAAAAATTATAATAAAAAAATCAATTTTTTCCATCCTAAAATAATAATAATATTAAAAAAATAATATTCTAACAATATTTTATTCAACTTTCAACTTTAATCTCAATTCATCTCATCTAAAATCACTATCCTAACAGCACCTTAATCACATCTTCACAATCATCATAAGTTGACCATTTAGCTTCAAATCGAGATAATCTAGTAGAAACTTGTATCTGCTGGGTACTAGATTAATGGTAATTAATATTGGACAGTGATAAGAAGATGATGAAATGACCCACCTGGACATCACCATCACCAAATGTATCACACCAAGTTTTGGTAGCAATAGCTCTATCTAGCATATTCCTAATGAAGGTGTCATCACTTCTGTTGTTTGACCATGTATAGTTCCCTTATGCAAAACCCAGATCACATAAATGACAGGTTTCTAACACTGTGCTAAAAAGACTCCATTTGTTTTATCACATCTTTTAACTCCACCGAATCTTTCCTTGTAAAATAGTAACTCATTAAAGTCACCTAGGCAAAGCCACTACAAAGGGTTCAAACTGGCCAAAGGTCTCAAAATATTATAACGTTCATGTCTTCTAGCCACTTCAGGCTAACTATAAAAACATGTAAGCATCCAAGTAAAGTTGCCAGTCTCATATGTAATCCAAGAGTTGATATGCCCCTGAGAATAACAATGAATAGCAAGTTGTACATCCTCTTTCCACAATAATGCCAAGCCACCACCTCTACCAATGCCATCAACAGTGAACAGGCACTGAAGATCCAAAGCCACTTTCAATTTGTCCATTTTACTTTTATGTAATTTAGTTTCCATCAGAAATATAATACTA
Source organism: Carya cathayensis (assembly GCA_011037825.1). Taxonomy (NCBI): domain Eukaryota; kingdom Viridiplantae; phylum Streptophyta; class Magnoliopsida; order Fagales; family Juglandaceae; genus Carya; species Carya cathayensis. Next base: position 6,622 of record QGSO01001344.1, read on the forward strand.
GGCTTTTTGTCCTTGACCATACAATCAAGGTCTAGAACTGTTTAAGGGTTGCGAAGCCTCTTGTAGTTCCAACTTAAAAGCCTCATGGTTCCTGGTAGAGCTAAGAGTCAGCCTCCGCTGATGAATTCAGAGTTGGGCTCACAGAACGTGTCCTTCTTGATGATTTTGAATTATCCTCACAAACCAGAGAAACACTATACATAATATCCTCTTTTTTTTCTCTACAGACTTTGTGGATTTAGATTCAAAACCCACTGCAATACCCCTCAGCTTCCTCCTCCATTTTATTAAAGAATCCATAGGAATATTATTAGATTCATCCACCTTTGCCTTCATCTCTACTAGATTTCCCCCAAATTTGAAAACATGAAGATCAATCAAGGGCTCAAGTTCTACTATAGAAGATTTATCAAGCAAATTCCCACATGAGTGATCAACAACAGACTGCTTAGGTTCCCTCATTAGAGCATCCAAATTTTGTTCATTGGGAGAAGAAACATCTATCACTTTTTTGTAGCCACTATTACTGTCACTAACTATTTCAGAGAAAGGCATTTGTCTATAAAAAACAACCTAAGAAGACCCTGCTAAGTAAACAACCACAAATTTACCAATTCCTGCAAGTTGAACAGGACTAGAAGCCCTCAACCATGAGTCATATTGTTGAAAAGATGATAATCCTGAGGGAATTGAATCCCCCTTGCTTTTACAAACCAACCCAAAATGCGTGATGCTTCCAAAGTGGAAATAGAACCGATGAGATCTTTCATACTTCAAAGGGATAAATATGCTTTTTCCATCCAACTACATCATCTTCCCCCTGGTTAAAGGTTGCTACAAATCAATTTCAACAAGTATGCGCATAAATTTTCCCCACCCCTGACCATAAGAATCTAACTCCACATTTACCATCTTACCAATAGAATCACCCAGTTTAGACCCAATCTAAGAATTCATACACCCAAAAGACAAATTATGCAATTGTACCCAAATGAATGTATGAGAGAAAGATATGTCAGTGGGTGGAGTAATACCATCAAACCACTTCAAACAGATGAGATGCTGGTCGAATAACCATGATTGCCCATCCCAAATATGGTATAACACACTATCAAAAGCAAATTTGGCAATGAAAGTGTTCATGCCCACCTCAACAATATTAATGGCAACCCCAGTTTTCCAAACCTTTAACATGGTATTTTTGAAAGCTTCATAGTTGATTCGTTTCTTAGCCATTATCTTACCAATTAAACAACACTTTCCACATTCAAGCATAGAATGAATGTCATCCCCTACAACTAAAGTTCACTTTTCTCAAATTCTATAAGACAAAGTTTATCACACAACTAATTTCTTCCGCCATAACCCTAGGAAAACCACCGAAAAGAGAATTTTATAGATAGCAAATGAAGAAACTTGCCCGTGACAAGCTAGATCTTTCACCAAATTGTGAAAGAAGCAACTTCCTTCTCACATAAACCATGAGAGAGACCTAGGATAGAATGGATTTATAGGCATTTGTAGGGATGAAAAAAAGAAGAAGCTAATGATACCTTTACACTTCTTTTACTATTGTTTTACTATTTAGTTATTTTCTTTCCTTTTGCTATTTGAAATTTGGATTAAAAATCTTAGAATGTGACTTTCTTGCATAATCTAGAATAAACTGAATTCAATCAACCAACGTAATCAAGTAAATTAATTTAAAACAAATTCAATTTTATAAAAATAGACTCAAAGAGTAAAAGAATGTCAAGTTTTATACAAAATTGAATTTATTTTTAATTAAATAACATGGTTACATTATTTGATTGAATTTATTTTCATCTAGATTATGCAAGAAGCTCATGTTCTGAGATTTTTAATCCAGATTCAAAAGGCAAAAAGAAAAAAAATAACTAATTAGTAAAGCAGTAGTAAAAGAGGTGTAAATGTATCATTATCCAAAAATAAATAACGGTATTTAATAGGCAGCTTGGATTTGACTTATGTTGTGTTTGGAAATACAAATGTACTACTTTACTACTATTGACAAATAGTTCATTACTATTTAAAATTATTCACTACTATTTTATTATTATTCACATATTATTTCAATATTATTTACAGATAATCTAATATAAGATAAAAATTGAAAGTTGAATAAAATATTATTATAATATAATTTTTTAATATTATTTTTGTTTTAAATTTAAAAAAGTTGAATTATTTATTATATTTTATATGGTTGAGAAAATTATAATAATGAGATGGTTCGTATAACCAAATGAGACTCTTACATCCAAATGGAGTATTAATATTTGATTTTTAAATGAAGAATGCTAAATGCAAGCATGTATTGGGGAGGCACTGCCCACGAAACTTTACTAGCAAGTAACTAGGATTAATGAAATAGTGCATCTTAGACAAAGAAAATGAGTAAGGCTGCATCATGGGTGGGAGAGGAAATTGCGAAATGCTGGACGGGAATTCTTTGCATCTAATGAAACGATGCATATTGGGTAAAGAACAAAATGCACTGTTTTGATGTGTGAAATGGCACACTACAAGCATCAACATATGTATCCCTATAACATATTATTAGCCAAATTTTAGGGAAAAAATGAAAAGAGAAAAAATGTGAGTTGCATCCACTCCCTAAAATAACTTTTGATTTGGGGAGCAATTGTAGCAAGTCTAAATCATTGTTTATATTTTTTTTTATTCTAAATTTATATTTATTTAGATATATTTTTATTCCTACTCTTCTCTCCAAACTATAAACCATATCATAAAAATCAAATTTTCTTATTTTTGTTAATGTGAGATAGATAATAATTTTATATCTTTTAATAATATTAAATAAAGTCATTTTTATTAAAAAAAATTAACTAATTTTTATTAACAAACATACATTTCACAGCTATGTATGATTTCAATTCTCTAATAATAATATATTTTTAAAATATATTTAGGTGTTCGTATATATACTTTAGTTCCTACATATATGGACTATGCCTATTTCATTCAGATCAATAATATTTATCTCTTACTTATAAAAAAAATAATCATATATTTTTAGATTTTTTATTTTAAATTTAATTATATATTTCTATTTCTTATTAAAAATTAAACCGTTACAAAATATTACCGTTGGAGAAGGTGAATTTTGACAAAAAAATTATATTATTCTTAAAAACCTAACAATGTTAAAAATATTATCTTACCCACAAAAAATAATTTAAATTTTTGTTTAAAATATTCGCTAAAGAGTAATAGTTCAAAACATAAGAAAAAATATTAAAATAATTAATAGTTAAGGTTGAAAATAGAAATGAGAGAAAAAAATAATAAAGAAAATTTATTTAATTAGAATAGAGAAATAATAGAAAGTGAAACGTAGGAGGTTTTGAAATATGAATAAAATTTAAGGAAAAATTTAGGGAAAGATGATTTTTAGCTCAAATTTAGGGAAAATTTTGCTCGTTCGAATGTAGATGCTCTAAGACCCCTTTCCTTCTTCTTCTTGCCCGACATCCCCTCCTTCTCTTTCTCTCCTCCATCTTAATCCCTTTTCCATTTCTTTACCCTAACCCTAATGCTAGCCCCATGCGATAGTCCCTCCCTTGTCCTCTTGCTGCACAGATTCATTGTGTTTTGTCCTATTCACCAGCTGAGTGGTCTTCTTTGGATCGGTGAGTCCTTAAATGTTTCTAACTCTTAGTTTCTGAAATATATCTAGCATGCATCGGTATTTAATACCCATGTTATAATATATCTTATCGAAATGATTGGTCACAAGATGATAAATATTCCAAAAAATACATGTTTATACATGCTGTGGCCTGTTTTTTTAATTTGTTATCTGTTGTCTTAGTTTATGAGTTTTGTTCCTCCCTTGTGCAAGAAAAGACAAGAATTGGTTAAAGGTTATTGAAGCATTAATCATATACGTACACAAAACCCATCAATGTTTATTGAAACTCTATCTCCTTTTTTCAATTGCTTTTGTTGTCAATCAACTCATGGTTATAATTCAGAAATAACTACAAAACTTAACCCAAAATATATTGATTTTGGTGGTAAAAAATGGGTTGAGATTTAATATGATGAGGGTGTAGAATTTTATATGTTATGTATTGATGTCTTTTGTGAATCTGTTTAGAACACAGTACTTATGCTTCTGTGAATATGTGACTTACAGAATCTGTGAATCAATGGTTGTGAATACATGCATGTGAATATGTTCTTGTGATGCAGTCGTTGTAATTCCTTAACAGGTTTAGAATGTCGTCATCAGTTTCTTCATCATCGCTTGTTAATCATACTTTGATGAACAACCTAATCTGCATCTGTGGTTTGGAAGCTCTACTTACAATATTAAATACTCCAAGAAATCTGAGGCTGCTCTTCTTTGGTTATCCAAAGTACAATAAAGAGTAGACGTAGTTAACCATACAACGTATTATATTTTATTCAAAATTTTGACATGAAACTTGATTGTTTATTTGTGTATAATTAGGGATTATCATATTGTAAATATTTCAAGTGGGATAGATAGTAGTAAATATAGAGAGAAAGCCCTTGTAAAGAGAGAAGTATAATTGCTACGGAAAGACAAAGAGCTTCAAAAGAGAGAGGAAGAGATTGAGGTGAGGGAGTTGACACTTTACAATAATCAAGCCTAGCTTCATAGGAAAGAAGCAAACATGCAGCATGTACCACACTACTTTGTGTGCATTGGCTAATATCCATACTTATTTCATTGTATTTAATATAATCAAAGTGATGGAGACTTTCTTATTGTGAAGTTGTCCATACTGTTTATAATCAACCAATTACCCAGTTTGGCATTAGGGACTTAGCATTTGTAATGGTGATGATGTGGACTTAAGACTTTCTTGTCATGTACTTGAGATTTTATTTAGCGTTGCTGATCTTCAATCCTTTTGTAATGAATATTGTCACCTTCACATGATGTAGTTCTTGCTAGCAACAACTTGTGATAATATTATGATCATTTTTGGATATTTTGTACACTGGGAGTTATTCTCATGCTGATCTCTTGGCCAATCACTATATTTTAGGGAACAATTAGTTAAGCCCATTTTCTTTTCTTTTTTGATAAATAGAAACCTTTATTAATGAAAGCAAAGTTACAGCTGTAACATGATACACAGTACAAGCCAACTAGTTACTGTTAGGGCTCTACTAGCACTCAAATTTCTTTGAAACTAGTATTATCTTAACTTTTATAACTCTCTACAAACAAATTGTAGAGACAAACACTCTGCCAAAAACAAAGATAACTTTAGAGGAGAGAGCTTTCAACCCTCATTCTCCAGATTGGAAAATAAAGCTGTAGATCCGCACCTTCCCTTGAAGGAAAACAAAAACAATAAAACAACAAAACCAAACAAAAAACATTGTGCAGGTGCATGAGGGACAGGTCAGTCTGAAGAAATCGAGTGCCCTAAATTCAAATCTACCACACGTGATGCTGCAGAAGGCTCCTCTTGTGGTGCTGCGTGGATCACACGCGCAACTTTGACTTGCACATAAGGCAAATGCGTCATTCCTTTCGACAAAATTCTTCATGCATCTGAATGATCAGCAGCTTAGGCATCCTACGATTGGGTGCATGTTGGTTTCGAGGCTTCGAAAAGCAACAGATTGACTATTCGCCACCCTTTGAACAGGAAAAAAAACCCACACCCAACTGGGCTAAACCAGATGGAAGGAGGGAGGGATGGAGGAGCCGAAACTACACCTCACTTTTGGCCAATTTCTGTTTGTGAGAGTTTTAGAGAGAATGGAGATGTTTTGTTTTTAGAGAGAGAATGAGGGTCTTTAGTTAAGCCACTTTTCAAAACACAAAAGTCTTTGGTACTTCTACAGTCTTGCTAATTTATTTAACCGATTGATGATGACCCAACTATAAATCTTTAAAAAGTTTGCATCGAAGTGGCCATCATCAAGAAAAGTACTTTACTACTTTGGGTGCAGAGACCATAAGGACCTAATTTCTTTCTTATTAAAAATATGGGTAACGCTTGTATAACACTTAAAAATATGGTTTCCACTTGTGTCCAAAAGTTCTGTGTCCAATTCACACCACTAACAATATAGAAGAATATGCAGTTCATAAATTAAGTGTAAATATCGTACAATATAGCATGTCAAAGATGAAAGAGAAAAAATAATTAACATAAATTTCATAATATCATTACCACTCTATTTTTTCACTTATCAATGTATTTTTTAGCCTTGGTTTTTATTTTCTTTGTGTGTTCTTCCATCCTCGACACCCTCCTCTTAGATGAGGGTCTACCCTTACCTCTGACAACATGAGGACTTGGTAGTTTTTTAGAACTTCATTCCATGGTTGCACTCATAGTACTTACTTTAACATTAGAAACTATGGGGTGGGGTTTCGAGATGTGGTATACCTCATTCACCACATACAACTTACCATATCTTCAGTATACCCATCGCATGACGCTGCATTTGTTATTACCTCATAATATATATTCAATAGACATTTATATATGAGAGTTTCTAACCTCTGATTAGAAATGTGATAACTGCTTGGAATATGAGTATATCTATGTTTTGTGCTTCTTCCACTAGTCCAATATGTACTTCTCTAGCAACCCACAGACTTGTTTAGCTGAAAAGATGGCAAGAAAATGTTTACACATTATCCCTTGCATCTCAAACAATCCAAAAAAACACTTTGCCTCACACTCAGTTTCGTTAAAGTAGACAATACAATTAACCTTTTTAATGAAATTTTCAACAGTAATTTCGTCATCTACATGGTAAGTTGAGATTACTTAATCCTAAATTTGGAGACGACAATGACAATATATCAGCTCATTGTCTCTTGTTAAGTTGTGACGTCCCCAACCTCCGCTTGGGATGTAATGGAGAGTTTGAGTGTCAGGATATGCAACACATAATTACATACCTCTGTTCATAACAGATAAAATATAATGCATCCTAGTATGCAATTGGCAATATGCAATTATCGTAGCGAAAAAATGGTGATTTATAAAATTTCATGCCATAATGAAATAAACATCCCAATAATTCAAGTAATCATAGATAAATGTTGCTTTACTAAAAGAGGTCCAAACATTAAGGAATAAATTCAGACATAAAGTGGGAGATAGAATTTCTTTATTACAGACAACTTCAACGATGTTCCATAAATAGGTAGATCAAAACATCTCTCTAATAAGCTCCATAGTGAATAAGATCATCAATAAGAACATCACTATTAACTCTATCTTTCTGTTGGGTTCAGACTTGTTCTCAATCATCTGAAGGGGTAAGGTTCATCACCACCCTATTCGTCAAAGGTTGGTCTTAACGCAACTTTGACCATTTCAGGGGGAATGGTAGTGGGATTACCACAGTGAGATTCCTTGACATATCAGTAAGTTAAACAACCAACTTGCACGAGGATAAAATATGTATAATTAATTATAAACGTGAGATGCATGCCAGATATGCAGAAAATCCGTAATTGTCTCCCATCCAGATTCCTCAATATCTTTCAAAAAAACTTTGATGTACATTTTCTTACAGAGAACATTTTGTACTTAATCTTTTCAAAAACATATCATATCTTATTTATTAGAGCCATTATTAACAAAACATAACATATGGTATCATCACAACTCCTCATTTGCATTGTGAGTACCTACCGGTGACCGTAGTACAACTCATGTTGAAACAACATTGTTTGCATACTCATATCTCAATGTATTGATAACATAACATTTCATCATCATAATATATGCACCCCCAGCATTAGGTGTCATATACGACTTCGTTCTCCATTTTAACTCACTTTAGAGTGGATAGAGAAATTCCACTAGCATAATTCACCATCTTACCATTTGAAGTTGTGACAAAAATTATTTCATTTTATACTCAAATATATATTTTATGACATGTGCTTATGTAGTATGTTACATGTAAAAATAACATTTTCATGTAACACATTAAAATGGTGAAAATTTCACATTTTATGTAAGCAAGTTATCAAATGCTCAATGATGTATTATATGATATTATATGCTCAAAATGACATTTATAATATGAATATTGTGTTTGTATAAGAATTATAAATAAATTATCCAAAAGTAAGTTAGAAGCTAATTTACAAACTTTTCGAATTATTAGAAAATTGTGCGGCTGAAATAAGAGATATTTCTAAGTTAGAAATCATATAACTAAGGGATATTTTCATATTCAAGAGGGTTCAAAACAATATTTACCGAACTGCTTCTATATTTTTCGAAATTGCCACTTAGGCCCTATGTTGAACCCAAGGTTTCAAGTTTTGTGTAATTATATATCTACACATGGATTTTAATGATAATAAATACTCATCATCAAAAAGGGGGAGCTTGTTGAACCCAATGTTTCAAGTTTCGTGTAATTATATATCAACACATGGATTTTGATGATAACAAATGAATTCAAAAAATAAAGGAGTCTCAAGCTCAAGTTGTCTACACAATAAAGTCAAGCACATTAAGGAACCAAACATGAGTAATAAGGGAACAAACTCGCATTAAAACTCATAGAGTAATGTTGTACATCTCTTAAAAAATTTGAAATTAGGATTAAAGTTTAAAATTAACATTTTATCATAAAGTATTAAAATATATTTTTCACATGTACATGAATATTTTGAAAATTAAATTTGAAAATTCTGAAAGATGATTGATTGTCATCTTTCACATGTGCATGGCATAATTAAAATGTTTGAATTTTGAAAATATTAAAGATGATTGATTGTCATTTTTCACACGTGCATGCTTTATTTGAATATTTTCAAAAGTGATTGATGTTCTTTTTGACTTATGCAAAAGGTATATGATTTTGTCTGAAAATTTTGAAAAATAAATAGTACTCATTTTGTCATATGCGAAAAGTAAAAAGATTAGGTTTAAAATTTTTGAAAAGTGAATAATGTTGTCTTTGACAAATGAAAAAGAAGAAACTTTTATTTGAATTTTTTGATAAGTGAATGATATTATCTTTGACAGTTAAAAAAGAAGAAATTATTATTTGAATTTTTTGAAAAAGTAAATAATGTTGTTTTTGACATGTGAATCTTTTTAAATTTGAATATGAAGTCTCATATGCCTATAAATAGATCATTTAGAGTTTCAAATCTACAATACCAAAAGCATACAACATTGATTCAAAGCTTTTATTCTTTTTTCTCTAAGCATTGAGCGTTAATCCTTATTCATTTTGAGAGATATATAGTTTGCGTTGTATTATTTTTATTTAACTTATTGAGGAGTGTTATCTGATAACCTACCCACTATAAGCTCTTGTATC
>QGSO01001346.1:0-11987 GCA_011037825.1 Carya cathayensis
AATATTGGACTCTTTTTGCATTATTCTTCTAAGTGGACCTTTAATTGGATGTACCATGTCTCCTATAGTGACATTCATACACTTTACCACAGTGGTTGCACTCAGCTTAGGAGTTATTGAGGTCACAACCCTATAGTTTGGTGAAGTGTGTCCAAACTATTGAAACTAGTTTTTTGTTTTGTGGGGCCAAAGGGGTGGGGGTAGGATCTGTAAGGGCAGGGGTAGTGTTAGTGGCAGTGTAGGGGTAGGGTTAGCTAGTGGTGTAGGGGTAGAAGAGCTCGCACTAAAATCTAATTGAGTATCCATTCTCCAAAATGGATAAAAATCTGAAATGAAGCAAAGATCATAGCAACAATTAAAACCATGAAAAAATCACCCAAAATAGAATGGAGCTTCATATCAAAACCCCAAAACAAAGTGGGGTTTCGATATGGTTTCGATATCGAAACCCAAAAGAGAATAGGGTTTTGGATTGAAACCCCAAATTAATTTCAGGTTTCAATCCAAAACCCTAAATTCACAATTTCACAGCACAATGTTTTTTTTCACACAAAACAATCAACAAAAAAAAACCAATCTCCTCACTCCACAACACACAATTCACAATCTCATCCTCTAACTCCTCAATATAATCTCATCCTCTAACTCCTCAATATAATCTCATCCTCTATAGCTCAATAAAATAAAATAAAAAAGAAGTTAAAAAAAAAACAAGTAGATCTCACTCTGAATTAGAAACATTCCTTTGGCGATGGACTAGGAGTGCGAAGAAGATGGTGACAATGACGGGCCTGACAAGATGCGACAGACAGAGCGTGAGAGAAAGGAGCTAGGGTTTCACAGAGGCGAGAGAGAAAGATCTGAAGAGTCAAGAGGGTGGGAGGGGGCCACTGGTGGGCAAGGGGGTTTGGATTAACATCACTAATCAAAACAACGCCATTTTGTATATCAGAAAATGATGTCGTTTTGATATACGGGAGGTTTTTTATACATATGGAAACGGGGGAAGGGCTAAGGAAATGCTGGGAGGAACGATACCAAAAACTTGACTCAATAAAAAATGAGTAGCACAAAAGCTATCCTAAGTGTAGAGGGATGTCACGTAATAATTAAGAATAAATTCCTAAATCATTTTAACAGGGAAAGTTGTTTGAAATCAAACTAGTGTGAAAAGTAAAAATATTCACAAAAAGGAAATCAAAATGATGACATGAAATGAAAAGTAAAAATATTCACTAGTCCTAAGTAAACTAATTAATCAATTTTAATTAATCAAAAAATCAATTAATAAAATCAAAATCATTTAAGTCCTAAGTAATCCTTAATCAATCTAATGTCTAATGGAACTAAGAGATTAAAAAAACTAAGCCAAGAATTAAGCTAGATTAGAAAATAATTGACAAGGTATGAGCGGTAAATTGAAAAGCCTGAAAACCAAGATTTTATGGTTCATCACTATATTCAAATCACAAAATTTCCAAAATCAAACCATGACAATTGTAATCACTGTTAAACGGAACCTTAAAAGAGCAAGAAAATTAACTACATTAGAATTAAATATGCATGAAATAGAACACTCAAAGCCAAATAATTCTAAACTAAAAATCTCAAAAATATACCATAAACTTCAACCTAAAAATTAAATAAAAATTAGGAAATGAAAAGAGCCAAGTAGATGGCTGGAGATGGAAGCGGCAAGCGATGGAGGAAAGCTAGGCAGCGGTTGGGCCTCCTCGAGGCTCTTCAGTGGGCCTGCTTTTCGTCCTTCCCAAAATGAAGAAAAAAAATAACTCTCGGCACTGTGTTATAGTTCAATAAGAAAAAAAAAATGAATGAATTCCCCATTCCTTAGGTCCCGCGTGCCTCTAAAACCATAATTACTTTTTTTTTTTTTCATGTGTTGGGTCAAAACCCAAAAGTGCCTCCTAGGTCTCGCGTAAAAGCATGCTTATCTCATACCAAGCTTAAAAGCCTCCTTGGTTTTGAGAATAATGCCGTGTGCAGGTATGCTTTTTGCCTTTTTTTACTTTTCTCATTTCTAATCTTTGTGTTTCTTGGCCTTAAAAAAATAGAAATATGAAAAAATGAAATAAAATAAAAAGGAAGAATAGAATATCAAATTTGTGTTGTACATGTAAAAAACTATTGCTCAATTAAACCACAACTTATAAAATTAAGTATAAATCATACTATTAACCAATTTAAATCACAACTCAGATTTATGCATCTTAACTATTTTTCATCTAAAATCAATAATAATGTAATTGTATAATTAAAATATATTAATTTTAGATGTATAAATTATGCAATTATTCAGCTCAATCAAATTCTGCCCCACCCATGCTTGGGCAAGGTAACCGGATGCAGGGCCTCGCTACATACCCCTACTTCCACACACAATGCATGTAAGTGCACTGTGCATGGCATGATATTGGTGCACTTAAATGTACAGTACACTTAATTTTTTATGGCCGAGGAACTTTCTTCTTAGGAGTTAAAAGCTGGAAATTGAAGTTTTTTATGCACTATACACTTAAGGGCTCAGTGCTCTAAACAACATTTGCAAGGAAAGCTTCCTCCGCCCAATTTTTGTAATAGTGTTACTAGTGAAATAAAAAGAAGAGGTGAAAAGCTAAGAATACTTATCTGAGGGAAAATTCATCTATTCCTTTGGGTAAGAAAATTTTTTATCGCAGGCTAGAAAATCATCATTCTACAACTAGGTTTTAAATAGTTGCAGAAGGAATCGAACCCAAGTAGATAAAAGTCACTGGACTCACCGTGAACAATGCACAGTGATGGTCCATTGATTACCCGACCCTTGCACACACATAAGCCGAGTCAAAGGACTCGCCGCAAATCGGGCAATGACAATCTCTTGACTGCCCACCCTCACGCACATAAAAGTCGAGTCATTGGACTCACCGCGAATAATGAAAGGTGACAGTCCCTTGACCACACGACCCTCGCGCAAACAAAAGTTGTGTGCCCTCGCACTCGAATCTAGACAACAACACCAGCACAACATCTTCTTCAACAAATTCCGAGTGTTTATACTTGTGCCACAATCGCTGCCAATGGGCTATCTCTGGGAATGAACCTTGTTGAACCTAAGGTTTCAAGTTTTGTGTAATTATATATCTACACATGGATTTTGATGATAACAAATTAATTCAAAGAATAAAGGAGTCTCAAGCTCAAGTTGTCCACCCAATTGAGTCAAGTACATCAAGGAACTAAGCATGAGCAAGATGGGAACAAGTTCACATTAAAGTCATAGAGTAATGTTGTAAATCTCTTAAAAATTCAAAATTAGGATTAAGGCTCAAAATTAATATTTTATCATAAAGCATTAAAATACATTTTCCACATGTGCATGAATATTTTGAAAATTAAATTTGAAAATTTTGAAAGATGATTGATTGTCATCTTTCATATGTGCATGACATGATTAAACGTTTGAACTTTGAAAATATTAAAGATGATTGACTGTCATCTTTCACATGTGCACGTTTTATTTGAATATTTTCAAAAGTGATTGATGTTTTTCTTGACTTATGCAAAAGGTAGATATCTTTGTTTGACAATTTTGAAAAGTAAAGTGTGCTCATTTTGTCATATGCAAAAAGTAAAAGATTAGGTTTGAAATTTTTGAAAAGTAAAGTGTGCTCCTTTTGTCATATGCAAAAAGTAAAAAGATTAAGTTTGAAATTTTTGAAAAGTGAATGATGATGTCTTTGACATGTGAATCTTTTTAAATTTGAATATGAAGTCTCATATGCCTATAAATAGATCATTTGAGAGCTTCACATTCATAACACTAAGAGCATACAACATTCATTCAAAACTTTCATTCTCTCTTCTCTAAGCATTGAGCCTTAACCCTTGATCATTTTGAGAGATATAGTTTGTGCTGTATTGTTCTTATTTCACTCATTGAGGAGTGTTTTCTAATAATCTACCCACTATCAATTCTTTTATCAGTAAAAGGGTGTGTATAACCCTTATGCGTGTAAAAAGTGTTCTACACAGGGAATAGTTGAATCACCACGTGTAAGGTGATTGCAAGTGTAGAGGGTATTCTACACGGATCCTTTGTAGCGGTGTTGTTTAAAGGTGTAATAGATTTCTATCTCCACTTGAAGGAGGTTGAGTAGTGAATTCGGGGATCCTCAATGGGTAGCTTGAGGCGATGATGTAGGCAGTGGGGCCGAACCTCGTTAACATACTGAGTTTGCTTCTCTCTTACCCTTACTCTTTATATTTATTGTTGTTTCATATTTTGTTTATATTTTATATTGTATATTTGATTTATAATTGTTATTGTTTTAAATATAACTCAATTCACCCCCCTCTTGTGTTAGTCATCTGGGCTACAATTAGTATCAGAGCTAGAGCTCTGTTATAAGACTAACTATTTTTTGAGTTAAGATCTTATGACTAACATTGCAGCTTCATTTGGTGAAGGTCAATCTAGCAGTCGGCCTTCACTCTTTTGTGGAGACAATTACTCATTCTGGAAAGTTAGAATAAGAATATTCTTTCAAGCTCAAGGTCAAGAAATCTAGAAATGCATTGTAAATGGACCGTATATTCCAACAAAAGTGGTTGATGGAGTAAAGGTCAAAAAGCAAGAAGAAGAGTTTGATCGTGAAGACGATAGACTTTATACTTTGAATTTAACTGCTATGAATTTATTATATAATGCTCTCAATGATAATGAGTTTAATAGAGTAATGACTTGTGCTACGGCAAAGGAAATTTGGGATAACTTGGAAGTTATTTATGAAGGAACTTCTCAAGTCAAGGAATCAAAAATTTATATTCTTACTCATGAATATGAAATGTTTAATATGAATGATGATGAATCTATTTCTAGTATGCACACTCGTTTTACTAACATCATAAACAGGTTGACAGCTCTTGGCAAAATCTATTCCAAAGTGGAGATAGTAAGAAAAATTCTGAAAACTCTCTACCAAAACGTTGGGAATCAAAAGTGACAGCGATTCTTGAAGCTAGAGACCTCAAGAAGCTCGAAGGGAATGAACTCATCGGGTCGCTTATCACCCATGAGTACACATTGAAAAGAGGAGAAGAAGAAGGAAAGCCAAAGAAGAGCTTGACACTTAAAGTTGTTCCTCATGAAAGTGAAAGTGATGAAGATGAGGAAAATGACGACAAAGATGAAAAATTTGCGATGATAACAAGAAGAATTCAGAGGTTCTTAAAGAAAAATAAAATGCCTCCGAGGAAATCCTTTAAAAAGTTTTCCAAGAAAGATTCAGGTAAAAATGACACTTTAATTTGTTATAAATGTAATAACCCTGGTCGTATCAAGCCAGATTGTCCTTTGCTAAAGAAAGATCGAAACAAAGGCAAGAAAGCAATTAAAGGTACATGGGATGATAATTCAAGTAGCTCAGATAGTGAAGCAAGTAATGGAGAATCAGCAAATCTTTGTCTTATGGCTAAAGATGATATTGAGGTAACAAATCTTGATAATATTGAAGATCCTTCATATAAAGAATTGCAAAATATTTTAGAAGAGGTATATGAGGAATTTGAAAAATTGGGTATCAAGTATACTGCTTTGAAAAAGAAAAATTCTTCTTTAACAAACGAAATTGATATTTTAAGAAAAAAAAGTATTGTTTTGAAAGATGAAAATCTTGAGTTGAAGAAAAAGAAAACTGATTTAGAAAATATTGTTGAAAACTTTACGAATGGAAAAAGAAATTTTGAAAAATTTCTTGGTAGTCAAAGATGTGTTTTTGACAAGGCAGGCTTGTGATATATGCCAAAACAAAAATACAAACCTTATAAAAACTTCTTTGATAATCCTTTTACATCAAAATCTAATATTCAAAATTATTTTCATAATAATTTCGTCAAAAATGGATACTATTATAATCACTCAAGTTCTTCATATATGCCACATGTTATTTGCAATTTTTGTAATAGAAATGTTCATAATTATCATGCTTGTCCTATTAGAAGAAAACATATAATGACTATTAGGGCCATATGGGTACCTAAAAATCTTGTTTCTTCTAATACTAATAAATAAAAGACCCAAAGAACTTGGGTACAAAAAAAAATCATTTTAATTGTTTTTATAGGTATGCATGAAGTCCTCCAAAAGCAAAAACAAATGGTTTTTAGATAGTAGATGTTCAAGACACATGACAGGAGACAAAACTAAGTTCTTTGATCTTAGATCTAAAGAAGAAGGACACGTGATATTTGGAGACAACTCGAAAGGGAAGATTGTGAGAATAAGTAAAATTGGTAATAAATCTTCTCTCATAATTGAAGATGTTCTACTTGTTGAAGGTCTAAAACATAATCTTTTGAGTATAAGTCAATTATGTGATAAAGGATTTACAGTTACTTTCAAAATGGATAAGTGCATTATTTTGAATGATCATAATTGTAATATTTGTTTTACTGCTTTTAGAAGCAACAATGTTTACACAATCGATTTTGAAGAAATTACCTCACAAGATGCTATTTGTTTTTCAGCTCAAAATGAAACTAGTTGGCTATGGCATAGAAGACTAGGTCATGCCAACATGGAACTTATTTCTAAACTGCCAAAAAATGATCTTATAAGAGGTTTACCAAAGGAAAATTTTCTTAAAAACAAAATTTGTGATGCAGGTCAATTTGGTAAACAAACAAAAACTTCTTTTAAAACCAAGAAACATATTTCCATTAGCAGACCACTGCAACTGATACATATGAATCTTTTTGGACCAAATATAGTTGCAATTCTAGGAGGAAAATATTATGCATTTGTTATTGTTGATGATTTCTCTATATATACTTAGGTCATCTTTCTTACTCATAAAGATGAGGCACATAATGCCTTTACCAAGTTATGCAAGAGAATTCAAAATGAAAAGGGTTATACTATTTCAAGTATCCAAAATGATAGGGGAAAAGAGTTTGTTAATTAAAATATTGAAACATTTTGCGATGAAAATGGAGGAGGAAAATATTATGCATTTGTTATTGTTGATGATTTCTCTATATATACTTAGGTCATCTTTCTTGCTCATAAAGATGAGGCACATAATGCCTTTACCAAGTTATGCAAGAGAATTCAAAATGAAAAGGGTTATACTATTTCAAGTATCCGAAATGATAGGGGAAAAGAGTTTGTTAATTAAAATATTGAAACATTTTGCGATGAAAATGGTTTTGTGCATAATTTTCTGCTTCTCCAACTCCTCAACAAAATGGGGCAGTAGAGAGGAAAAATAGATCTCTTCAAGAGATGGCAAGAACAATGCTTGATGAGAACAACTTACCTAGTTATTTTTGGGCCGAAGCGGTAAGTACTGCATGTTATGTTATAAACAGAGTTATGCTAAGGTTTAAATTAGATAAAACTCCCTATGAGCTTTGGAATGAGAAAAAGCCCAACATTGGTTACTTTCATATATTTGGATGCAAATGTTTTATTTTGAATGACATGGATAATTTAGGCAAATTTGATGCAAAATCTGATGAAGGTATTTTTCTCGGATATTCTACTAATAGTAAAGCTTATAGAGTATTCAATAAAAAGACTTTGACTGTACAAGAATCTCTGCATGTAGTATTTGATGAATCTAATTCTCTACTCTCTAAGAAATCTATTGATGAAAAAACAGGAGGTATAAATAATATGGAAAGTCTCAATCTCAACAAAGAGAACACAATAGAGGAAGTCCAACATAGAGACATCAGGAAAGATCATCAAAATTTAATACAAGATGCAACCAAACAGTGGAAATTTGTGAAAGATCATCCAGTGGAACAAATTCTAGGAGAACCTTCTTGAGGTGTAAGTACTCGATCATCTCTTAGAAATATTTGCAATCATATTACTTTTCTATCTCAGATTGAACCTAAAAATATTGATGAAACACTTCTTGATGAATCTTTGATTATAGCTATGCAAGAAGAGCTTAATCAATTTGAAAGAAATGATGTTTGGACACTTGTTCTTAGACCCAAAAATCATACTATTATTGGAACAAAATGGGTTTTTAGAAAAGAGAAAGATGAGTCCAGAGTCATTACTAGAAATAAGGCTCGACTTGTAGCTCAAGGTTTCAATCAAGAAGAAGGAATCGATTATGATGAGACATATGCACCAGTCGCAAGATTAGAAGCTATTCAAATGCTACTTGCATATGCTTGTTATAAAAATTTCAAACTTTTTCAAATGGATGTTAAAAGTGCTTTGTTAAACAGTTTTATAAATGAAGAGGTATATGTTGAGCAACCTCTAGGTTTTGAAAATCATATTTCTCCAAATNCTCCTAGAGCTTGGTACGAGAGACTCAGTGGTTTCTTGATTAAAAAATGTTTTTCAAGAGGAAAAATTGATACAACTCTTTTCATTAAATACGAAAATGATGATATTCTTTTTATTCAGATTTATGTTAAAGATATAATATTCGGTGCTACTAATGAAAATATGTGCCAAGTTTTTGTTAAGACTATGCAAGAAGAATTTGAAATGAGCATGATGGGAGAGCTTACATTCTTTCTCGGATTGCAAATTAAGCAAGCAAAAAGTGGGACATTCATCAATCAATCAAAATATATTAAGGAATTGCTGAAGAAGTTTGGGATGGAAGGTGTTAAGGAAACTGGAACACCAATGAGCCCATCCATTAAACTTGATAAAGATGAATCTGGTAAGCCAGTTGACTCGAAGGTATATCGAGGTATGATTGGTAGCTTATTATATTTGACAGCCAGTAGACCAAATATTATGTTTAGTATGTGCTTATGTGCACGCTTTCAATCATCTCCAAAAGAATCTCATTTAATTGCAGTTAAGCGCATTCTTAGATATCTTAGTGGTACAATTAACCTAGGGTTATGGTACCCTAAGCACACATCTTTCGATCTAATCAGCTATACAGATGCAGATTATGCTGGTTGTAAAATAGATCGAAAAAGCACTAGTAGTGCATGTCATTTCTTAGGTCATGCACTAGTTTCCTGGTTTAGTAAAAAATAAAATTCTGTTGCACTACCTACTGCTGAGGCAGAATATGTTGCTGCGGGTAGTTGTTGTATTCAAGTTCTTTACATGAAGCAACAACTTGAAGATTTTAAACTCATGTATAATCACATTCCAATGAAATGTGATAATACAAGTGTTATAAATCTTTCAAAGAACTCAATACAACATTCTAGAACTAAGCATATTGAAATAAGATATCAGTTTCTTCGAAATCATGTGCAAAAAGGCGATATAGTACTAGAGTTCACAAACACACACGATCAGTTTGCAGATATATTCACAAAACCTTTACCAAAAGATAGATTATGTATGATTAGAAGAGAAATAGGTATGATGCATGTTATGAATCTTAAAAGATAGACCAGAGTTCATAAAAATAGAGAGATATTTTTTTAAATACTTTTACATAAACTTGAGGTTCTTAGCCTCATGTTTGAGACGCTCATTCTCTTCATACAATATCATGTCATCCCTATCCACGGGAACTGGCAAGCCGAATGAAGAATTCAATAGAGATTTCAACTGTTTATTCTTCTGCCGAAGGATTCCTTCCCTTTTGTGAGACTCTTGAATAATTCATTGAAGTACAACAATTTGTTCTTTAAGCCTTTCAACCTCATGGTTTTTGGCTTGTACCCACTGGGAAAAAGCAACAATAGAGGATGAGTAGCGAGCCCCGAGACTCACCAAGTTGTAGATAGCATCAGAGTCTGAACTTATTAGCCAAACTATTATTTTCTTGCTGCAACATGGCACCAATGGCAGCTGCAGAAATGACAGGAGGCTGAGGTGCTGAATACCTTATGGATGGATCTAGAGGAATGTTAGAAGAATGAGCCATTGAGAAAAGAATTGAAAACTTAAAGCGAGAATGTTAAAGGAATGCAGATGAGTTATAGAGATGAGAATAAGATTTGATGCAAATTGGATTAAGTTTAAGACTGATTTTATAGAGATAGCATAAAGAAAAAGACAAACTATTGTCTCTTCAAATCTTATTTAGTCAAAAGAAATACAAGATATGCTGGACACACATTGTCAAAAGTTTTCTTACTAAGCCAGCGAGATTAACAGTAGGTTGTCCCTAGTTTTCTAGTAAACGATGAACCTCTGCTGTTATCTGCCGATGTTGACCTTGTATCTGAACCCTTTCTCGTTCCAGCTCCTCTATTCGTGGTTACAGATCATGAGCATATCAATCTGTAAATTTTTTCAACTCTTTGTTTTCTTACTTTAGTCTTTTATTCTCTTTATCCTTATTAGCAAACTTCTGTCGTAATTCAGATATTTGGATGTTAAGATGATCAATCTCACTCACCCTCGCCATTAACCTCCAAGACATGATCGTAACAGAGGCAGCATATTGACTACTGAGCATTCTTGATTCTACAATAATCTCAGAATCAGCCCTACTAGAAAAATGGTTCTCTACTCCTATCATGGTATTGACGGCCTCAGGAGAGAAAATTAATAGTAGATGTGTCAAAGGTTCCTGATTCAAGTCTGGAACATTAGTGAAAGAGAATTGCTCGGCCATTCTATCGTTATGGAAAAACAGAACTCAGGTCAAGGAGTAATGTGATTTTTTTTTGTATCCGATGGGTGAAAATGATTTTTTTATAGAAACTCAGAGCCTTCAATCCCGTTTGTCAACAACATCAGGCGATTGTTTAAATCTCCAGCTACACTAAATTCATAGAGTTAGGCCTCAAGCCTTTGCAGCACTTGTCGGGTCACGGACGGCTCCAATTTTTTTTTCAACTATCTACAGTGTCTACTGACACACCGTTTTCTTCAGTCTATTTATTTGCTGCGGATCCTTTTTAATGATGCCAAAATGGGGAGAAGCTTTATATTTATATTTTTGCTTGAAAAACTAACGCACATTCTCAGGGGGAGCTTAAGTATTAATACAGGCTTCAGGTTCTATCAAGTATTTGTCATCATGAAAAAGGGGGAGATTGTTGAACCTAAGGTTTCAAGTTTTGTATAATTATATATCTACACATGGATTTTGATGATAACAAATGAATTCAAACAATAAAGGAGTTTCAAGCTCAAGTTGTCCACACAATGGAGTCAAGTACATCAAGTAACCAAGCATGAGCAAGATGGAAACAAGTTCACATTAAAGTCATAGAGTAATGTTGTAAATCTCTTAAAAATTTGAAATTAGGATTAAGGCTCAAAATTAATATTTTATCGTAAAGCATTAAAATACATTTTCCACATGTGCATGAATATTTTGAAAATTAAATTTAAAAATTTTGAAAGATGATTGATTGTCATCTTTCACATGTGCATGTTTTATTTGAATATTTTTAAAAGTGATTGATGCTTTTCTTGACTTATGCAAAAGATAAATATCTTTGTTTGAAAATTTTGAAAAGTAAAGTGTGTTCCTTTTGTCATATGCAAAAAGTAAAAAGATTAGGTTTGAAATTTTTGAAAAGTAAATGATGATGTATTTGACGTGTGAATCTTTTTAAATTTGAATATGAAGTCTCATATGCTTATAAATAAATCATTTGAGAGCTTCACATTCATAACACCAAGAACATACAACATTCATTCAAAGCTTTCATTCTCTCTTCTCTAAGCATTGAGCATTAACCCTTGTTCATTTTGAGAGATGTAATTTACGTTGTATTGTTCTTATTTCACTCATTGAGGAGTGTTTTCTGATAACCTACCCACTATCAATTCTTGTATCAGTAAAAGGGTGTGTATAAGCCTTATGCATGTATAAAGAATTCTACACAGAGAATAGTTGAATCACCACGTGTAAGGTGATTGCAAGTGTAGAGGGTGTTCTACACGGATCCTTTGTAGCGGTGTTGTTCAAAAGTGTAATAGGTTTCTATCTCCACCTGAAGGAGGTTGAATAGTGAATTCGGGGATCCTCAATGGGTAACTTGAGGTGAGGGCGTAGGCAGTGGGGCCGAACCTCGTTAAC
>QGSO01001347.1:0-29160 GCA_011037825.1 Carya cathayensis
ATGTAGAATTTCCATGCATTCCTTTGCCAGCTGGGCGTTGTCATAAGCATTCTGACGAGTTTCATCCAATTCATTGATCTGCAATTTTCTCAACCCTGAAGCTTCATTAAGTGACATGTTAACATGTTTTATGGCCCAAAAGAGCTCGATGCTGAATATCAACAGGTAAATGACAAGTTTTACCATAAACTAATCAATAAGGAAACATCCTTAAATTTGTTTTAAAAGCTGTCCTATAAGCCTACAAAATATCAAGAAGCTTAACTAACCAATCTTTCCTATTAGGCTTGATGATTTTCTCTAAAATGATTTTTATCTCTCTATTTGCCAATTCAGTTTGCCCATTTGTTTGAGGGTGATAAGGGGTAGAAACTCTGTGTGTGATACCATATTTCTTCATGAGTGTATAAAATGGTTTGTTGCAAAAATGAGAACCCCCATCACTTATGATAACTTTTGGCATGCCAAAACGAGTAAATAGAGATTGCAAAAATTTTAGGACAACACGATGGTAATTTGTTTTGCAAGTAACGGCTTCCACCCATTTTGAAACATAATCCATAGCTAATAGAATATATGTGTTTCTAAAAGAAACCGGAAAAGGTTCCATGAAGTCTATTCCCCAACAATCAAAAATTTCTAAAGTAAGAATAGGGGAAAGAGACATCATGTCTCTTTTGCTAATGGATCATAATTTTTGTCAAGGCTCACAAGCCTTGCAAAAATTATAAGCGTCTTTAAACATAGAAGACCAGTAAAAACCGCTTTGCAAAATTTTAGCGACTGTTTTCTTTGCTAAAAATGACCACCACATGCACCCATATGACAAAATCTCAACACCGAAGAAAACTCATCATCAGGAATGCATTTTCGAATTAATTGGTCCGAACAATATTTGAAAAGATATGGATCATCAAAGTAAAAGTGTCGTACCTCAGAGAGAAATCTACGCTTATCTTGGGTGGACCATTCAGAAGGCATTTGCTCAGTCACCAGATAATTGACTATGTCAGCATACCAGGGAGCTCTATTAATCACAAACAGCTGCCCATCCGGAAAACTATCATCAAGAGGAAGGCTGGCATTTGAAGAGGAGGATGATGACAATCTAGAGAGGTGGTCAGCTACCACGTTTTCAACTCCTTTCTTGTCCTTAATGTTTATGTTGAACTCTTGAAGTAATAGAATCCAGCGAATTAAGCGTGGTTTTGCATCTTTCTTAGCCAACAAATACTTAAGAGCAGAGTGGTCAGTGAAAATAGTAACAGGAGAACCAAGAATATAAGTCCAAAATTTATCAAGTGCAAAAACCACTGCAAGCAATTCTTTTTCAGTAGTGGTATAATTTTTCTGGGCATCATTCAAGGTTCTACTAGCATAATAAATCACAAATGGTCTATTATCTACACGCTGCTCCAAAACAGCTCCTAAGGCATAATCACTAGCATCTGTCATAATCTCAAAGAGAAGGTCCCACTACGGAGGTTGCACAATAGGGGCAGTGGTAAGCGACTTTTTAAGGGTATCAAAAGTTTTTTGGCACTCATCAGTCCAAACAAATTCAATATCATTTTGTAAAAGAGTGCACAAAGGTTTGCAATAGAACTAAACCCTTGAATAAACCGCCTATAAAAGCCAGCATGACCAAGAAAAGAACGAATATCCTTAACCGTCCTAGGGATAGGAAGTTTAGATATTAATTCAATTTTTACCTTGTCGACCTTCATACCTTCAGAAGAAACAATATGTCCCAATACAATGCCCTGAGTAACTATAAATTGACATTTCTCTCAATTAAGTAAAAGATTTTTTCCTCACATCTCTGGAGAATACGTGCCAAATCATGCAAACAACTATCAAAAGATTTTTCAAAAACAGAGAAGTCATCCATGAATATTTCACCAATATCATCAATCATGTCAGAAAAAATACTCATCATGCATTTCTGAAAAGTAACTGAAGCATTACACAAACCAAAAGACATTATAGTAAAAGCAAAAGTGCCAAAAGGACAGGTGAAAGTGGTTTTCTCCTGGTCCTCAGGCGCTACAGCAATTTGATAATAACCAGAATATCCATCCAAAAAGCAATAATATGCATTACCAGTTACTCTTTCTAAAATTTGATCCAAGAATGGTAAAGGAAAATGATCCTTCATACTGGCTGAATTAAGTTTTCTATAATCAATGCACATTCTCCAGCCAGTAACCATTCTAGTTGGAATCAACTCATTTTTATCATTTTTTATAACAGTCAAACCAGATTTTTTTTGTACCACTTGAGTTGGACTTACCCACTTACTGTCTGAGATGGGGTAAATGATACCCACTGCGAGTAGCTTAAGCACTTCCTCTTTCACAACTTCCTTCATGGTAGGATTGAGCTTACGTTGAGCATCACGAACCGGTCTAGCATCATCTTCAAGATGGATTCTGTGGGTGCACACAGTGGCATCAATACCCTTGATGTCGACTATTGTCCAACCAATTGCGCCTCGATGCTTTTTTAATACTTCAATCAACTGGGCTTCATCCTTCTGATTTAGCTTTGAGGAAATCACCATCGGAAAAGTGCCTTCTTCAAGACCAAGAAACACATAGTTTAAATCTTGAGGAAGTGGTTTCAGTTCCAATCGGGAAACTTCTTCCTCTGAAGATTTAAGCATGTCTGGTGGTTGTAGAGCTTCAAACTGGGATTTTCATCTTGCTCCTGAAAATTGTACTTCAAGTGGTAAAGAAGAATCTGCAAAATAATAAAAAAATTCAAAGTCATCTTCATTGATATGATCAATTTTCTCATCAAGTAAAAATTCAGGTGTCTGAAAAATAGAATCATTATCAGAGAAGGGAGAAGTTGAGCAGATAAACTCTGTTAGTGTCAAACTCTCCACATCATTCAAATCACTTGTGTCATCAAAATGTGCTGGTATCTTGCAAGTATTGAAAACGTTCGACTCAAGTGCCATGTTCCCAAAGATATGCTTCAAAACTCCACTTTTGTAATTAATCAAAGCATTTGATGTAGCTAGAAATGGTCTTCCAAGGATGACAGGAGCTTGGTAAATAGTGGAGACTGGCTGCTGCATATCAAGAACCACAAAATCCACTGGGTAGTAGAATTTGTCCACCTGGACCAACACGTCCTTTACAATACCCCTCGGCACCTTAACTGATCTGTCAGCCAGCTGTAGCATGATGGAGGTCTTTTTCAGCTCACCCAATCCTAACTGCTCATATATCGAGGACAGTAGCAAGTTCACACTACTCCCAAAATCAAGTAAAGCTCTCCCAATGCGTGATTCACCGATCATAATGGAAATGTTGGGAGAGCCGAGATCTCCAAACTTCTTAGGAGTCTCGCTCAATATCAATGCACTAACTTGCTCCGTTAGGAAAGCTTTCTTCTTTACATTCAGCTTCCTTTTCACTGTGCACAAGTCCTTCAAAAATTTTGCATACGAAGGCATTTGTTGTATGGCATCCAAGAGTGGAATATTGATCTTTACTTGCTTGAAAATATCTTGAATCTCCGTGTGATACTTGTTCTTTTGGCCAGCTGCCAATCTCTGAGGATAGGGAACCACAGGTTGGTATCCCTTACTAGTTTCAGCATCTACACTCACAGGCTTCTTTAGCTCTGGTCTCACTACCTCTGGTTCTTTCTCAACTTCATCAGTCTCTGTTACATCTTCAGGTGTAAGAGAAACTACCTGTGTGTCCATAGGCATCTTTGGTTGGGGAACTTCCTTCCCACTTCCCAAAGTAAGAGCTGCCTTTGCTGTCTCAATAACATCCCTTGAGACATTATGCACTTGCTGTTGTTGTTGCCTGTATACTTGAGGATTAGGCTGAGGTTGTGCTGGAAATTTCCCTTTCTCTAGGGTGCCCAAGGTCATGCTCATCTTATTAATAGTACCTCACAACTCATTTATGGCCTGAGTGTTCTGATTGTTTGTGGTGGCCTCAATCTGCATGAATTGTTGAAGTATATTAGCCATCTGTGCCATACTGTCATCTAGAGACTTCTTTACAGATGATGAAGGCTGAGAACTCTGTGTAGTTACATGAGGCTAAAATCCAGGAGGAGCTACAAAAGGATAGCTTTGAGAACTTTGATATGGTGGATACTGCTGTTGAGGAGCACCTTGATGAAATGGCTGCTGCACAGGTGATGGAGACCGACCAGGCTAATCATTTCTCCATGAGAAATTTGGGTGATTCCTCCACCCCGGATTATATGTGTTGGACAAAGGCTGATTCTGTGCTCTATTAACCCAGTTAGCTGATTGCATCTGCTCAGACCCACTTTCTTGAAATACTGGTATAATCGGGCAGTCTTGGGTCTTATGGTTCGAATCAGCACTTATAGAACATGCCTCTACTACTTTTACAGCCTTCATTTTTTTCATTTCCATGACCTCCAGTCTTCTAGTCAATGCAGCTATTCGGGTTTGAATATCAGTGTCTTCCTTAAGCTCATATCTAACCCCTCCAGAAATAGCCCTCAATGGCTGTGCTACTAATGGCATTCGATCAGTACGAGTGTTCCACTGTTGTGCGCTCTCAGCAAGATAGCAAAAAATGATAGAGCTGCATCAGGTTCCTTGCTAAAGAACTCCCCATTGCACATTGTCTGAACAAACTGCTTGCATTCTGGAGTGAGACCAGTGTAAAAATAGCTCACCAGCCTCCAAGATTCAAAAACATGATGTGGACAAATGTTCACCAAATCTTTAAATTTTTTCCAACTGGCTTGAAAGGTCTCATCAAGTCTCTAATTGAACTGGCTAATTTGCTCTTGCAAAAACTGAGTTCTCTGAAAAGGAAATTTTTTTTGTAAGAATTCACGCTGCATATCAGACCAACTAGAGATAGAATTAGGTCTCAAAGAATTAAACCAAATCTTCGCTTTATCCTTTAAAGAGAAAGGAAATAAACGAAGTCTAATAAATTCATCAGTAACAGCCCTAGTAATAAAAGTAGTGCAAGCCAACTCAAAATCTATCAAGTGTTGGTAAGGACTCTTAGAATCCATCCCGTGGAACTGAGGTATCACTGACATCATGCCATGCTTAATAGAGAAAGTAGGTGCATTTTCGGGTAAAACAATGCATGAAGGTGTAGTGGTGCGAGTGGGTTGCAAATAGTCCTTAAGAGTGCGTGGTGCAGGTGCAACCATGTTTTCTGGTTCAATTTCAAAATCCTCACTTGACTCACTCATAGAAAAGACAGAAGAGCTATCTATCTCCAAGTTGTATATACTACTCTCAACACTCAATGTGACTCTAAGCAACCTATTTGAACTGTCTCTCACCCATGACATGAAACATTAGTTTAAAGAACATAAAAAAAAATACGAATTTAAATTTAAGTTAAATTACTTTCCCCGGCAACGGCGCCAAAAACTTGACTCACTAAAAAATGAGTAGCCCTAAAGCTATCCCAAGTGTAGGAGGATGTCGTGTAATAATTAGGAATAAATTCCTAAATCGTCTTCTCAGGGAAAGTTACTTAAAAATCAAACTCGTTGAAAATGGTGAAAATCTTCACAAAGAGAAAATAAGGATGATGGTATGTGCAATGGATGGAAAAGGACACTAGTCATGGACTAGATTCATATCTTAGATTTTTGAGTGTCGAATTGAAATGTAAAAGACTAAGAGATTAAACTAAGAAATTAATAAAACTAAGATAAGAATTAAACTATACTTGAAAGTAATTGACAAAACATGCACTGAAAATTGAAAAGCCCCAAAATCAATGTTCTAGGGTTCATCATTGTATTCAAACCACAACTTCTCAATATTAATCCATAGCAATTGAAATCACTATTAAAATGAAAGCTTAACGAAACGAGAAAAATAAATAACATGAACTAAATGAAGAACAAATAAATTGCTCAAACTTCTAAACTAAAAATCTCAAAATATTCCATAAACTTAAAATTGAAATTAAATAACAAGTAGGGAATGAAAAGATCAAGCAAATTGAATTGAGATGAAGATTTGAAGCAGTGGAGGAGGTTGGGTTGCAGTAGCAATTAGACCCCTCAAGGAGCTCTTCAATATGCTGCCGTGTGAGTGAATGCTTCAGAAGAATTCATGTTGCTGAGTGAATGATTGCTTGTGTGAATCCCCCTCTCTGGATTTGAGTAAAAATCAAAGAAAAGATAAATTCTAAATGTTACCTCTAATCAAACAGTGTTTTCCAGGCCAAAAGTTGGCCATAAGATATGAAAAATCATATATATACCCTAACGGTGGAATAAACTCGAGATCTGTAAAGTACGATGTCCGCTCGAGTAGAGTGTCGAGCGGACATCGAGCGTTCAACTCTTCCTGAGTTTGCTCGAGCAGAGTGTCGAGCGAACATCGAGCGTTCCACTTTGCCTGACTCCGCTCGAGCGGTCAAATGCCTCCGCTCGAGTGATCTCCTTTCCCGCAACCCCTTCGAGCTCACTGTCGAGCAGCAGTCGAGCGTTTGAATCTGCCTTAATTTGCTCGAGCGGCCAAAAGCCTCCGCTTGAGCGATGTGGACCAGATTCCACATTAATCAACAGTTGATAAAATTTTAGCAAAAATTCATGCTTTTAATCAATTTAAATCACAACTTAGATTTATTCATTTTTCCATATAAAACCAATTATCAAGTGATGAAAGAATTAAGATATATTGGTTTCAAAAACATTAAAATATGCAATAACTCAGCTCAATCAAGAAACATCAGATTTCAAATCTAAGTTGTTCAAGTGCTGATTACCATGGTAATGATTTCAAGGCTCTAGTTTATGAGTTCAAGGTCAACGGAAGCCTTGAAAAATGGTTGCATCCAATTACTATAGAAGATGAAAGGCATCAGGACCAAAGAAGTCTAGATCTTTTTCAAAGGTTGGACATCGCCATTGATGTTGCAAACACATTGGAATATCTACATTATCATTGCCAAACACAAATCATTCATTGTGACCTAAAGCTAAGCAATGTTCTTCTCAGCAATGAAATGATTGGAAGCGTTGGTGATTTTGGGATTGCAACATTTTCTCCTAGAAGCGACCATAACTCTTCTAACACTAACTCTATCACTATTGAAAAAACATTTCTATCATTTCTTTCTCAACATAAATGCTATTTCTTTAGAATTAATGTTGCATCCTAATGTAGTGTATGGTTCAAATTGCAAAGTATGGTATGGGAAATAAGGTGTCAACCCATGGTGATATGTACAATTATGGGATCCTTCTATTATAATTGTTAACAGGAAAGAGACCCATTGATGACATTTTTCACAGCACTCTAAGCCTACATTCCTTTGTCAAGTCAGCCTTGCCTCAAGGAGTAGTAGAGATTGCTGATCCAAATCTTTTTCAGGAAAGGGAAGAAGAGACAACTAGAAAAACTGGCCAAGACAACAACATTACAAGAAGAAACAAAGCTCAAGAGTGCTTGGTTTCAATTTTTCAGATTGGAGTCGCATGTTCAGTTGAACAACCAGAAGAATGAATGAACATGAGAGATGTTGTAACTGAGCTTAATTTAATAATAAAAAAAAATTCTTCAGAGTGGAACAAATTGAGGCAATGGAAGAATAAATGGACCATAATCTTAGTAGCTAGGATTGGTGTCTTTGTGATATTTATTGTTTGGCTAGTATAGGTTGATGTGGCTTGTAACAAAAAAGTTTTGTTTTTCTTGAGGCTCCTCATCTTTTGTTGTTACTTCTCTAATAAAGAAACAATCTTTGTCGTATTGTGAGTTTGTTACTATTGACTACTCATTACGTACTTACACTTTTCACTTCCCCTCCACTTAACTCTTTTATGGACCTCTCTATATTCTTGCCACTTAATGTTGATCTTCTATGAAATATGAAAATGATCATTCCTCTTATTCTGTGAAGTAGTTTTAAATATATATGACTCCAATGTGAAAATGCATTTTAGATGTGTCACTTTACGTCTTTCATGTTTTTAGAAAAAGAAGATTACAAGAAGATTAGATGTGCCATTGATTTCTGAAGTTTGCAAAACTCCTATTAAGTTGAAAATAGGATGAGATTCTCAAGCTTAGAAGCATAACTGAAATGGTATTTTTACTTCTTTATCAACTTGGGAGCTATTAAGGCCTCACCATTCTATGTTCCCTTGGCATGAGTTTATTTGGAACTCCATTCTGCCCTTGAAAGCTAGGGTCTTCATCTTGAAGTTTTGGCATAATGGGATCCCTAAGAATTCTAATATTTAAAGGCGTGGAGTTTAAGGCTAGGTTTAGATACAAAGATGGTTTTAGATCATCTCAACTTATCTTATCTTATCATTAAAACTTTTTCAAATTCCTACATAAAATATAATAAACAATTCAACATTTTCAAATCCTAAAACATTAATAATATTAAAAATAATATTCTAATAATATTTTATTCAACTTTCAACTTTTATTTAAAACTATCTCACCTCATCTTATTATCCAAACCTCACCTAAATGGTTCCTAAATGTAGCAAATGTGTTGTTGGGGATATTGAACCTAATGCTCATCTCTTGTAACAATGTTCTATTTCAAGTGCTGCTTGGCATCACTTCTCATCATGTCTCTTTGAAGCCAGGCACAACTTACTTCTGCTTTAATTGTTTGGGAGCTTTGGCTAACATGTAAAGCTACTACATATAACAATTCCTTAAAACATGCTGTTATGAATTGTTAGATCCTTTGGTGAAGTCTCTTCAGACTTTACAAAGAAAAGGTAAAGATATTCTCTAAGCCTTGTAATTGAACTTACTATTTAGTTAAAGTGCAAAACCTTTATTGGTCTAATGGCTGTTACCTCCTTACGGGAAGTTGAGAATAAATATTGATCTAGAGGGGCTCTTAGATCTTATGAGGGTCATTTAATTTCATGCTTTTTGAATCATGGGACAAATGTGCTAAACTTCCAGTCTTACATACTGGTCTTCTTGAATTAATAACCATGATTTATGTCATACCGACTGAGTTGAGATAGAGACTCTTACATACATACATATATCAACAAGAAAACTTCTTATTTATTGTCAGTTATTTCTTATCAAAATAAGTCTATTCTCATCACAAATAGTTTTTTGGGTCAAAAATAACTCGTTATGACTCTTTTCTCTTGGAGAATTAGTTAATGTAACATGATTCAAAAGATTTTTTTTCTTAAGATAGCTCACAATACGACTTCCTCATTGATTTTTTCTTAAATCTTTCAATCTTTTGTTTAAGAATTTTTATTAGGTAGTTGTTCTTCAATTCTTTTGTATTTAATTTCTTCCTTTAAACAATTTAAATGTTTCGTCTTGTTTTCAACAATGCCTGACCTTTTTGTTTTTGATATTACAATCTTGACCTTTTGGATTCACTGATAATGAACATAATCAACCTCATTTGTTTATGTTAGATGTGAGTGATGATCAGAACATTGGAGGTTTGGGGGAGTGTTTATTTCATGTTTATAGAGAATACGGTATGTAAATGTTTAGAGAAGAATTGATGAAAAGCACCTCTATTTCTTTCTCATTAAAAATATTTACGTACAAGTGTTTCTATATATATTACAATCAAATGAAGATATGTCATATACATTCAAATTTGAAATACAAAATTCAAATCCTATTTAAATCCCAGAATTTATGCATGCGATTCTCTTATGCTTGATTTGTGGTAACTGATAGTAGTTTCCATTTCAGTAGCCTCTGTTTCTGTAGCTTCCATTTTTGTAGCTTTCGTTGTTTCCGTTTCTTGAGATGCAGCTTGTGATTCGGCAGTTATAGGTGCACCAATATCCCCCCGCATCAAAATGGCAGATCCTGCAATTGAAGATTGGCTCGTAATAGAGTGAATTGAGGAGCATTTAGCGCTTTGGTGAGCAAGTCTGCTAACTAGTCTTTGGAGGATAGAAATGAAACTTGAAGCTTCTTTCATAGGACTTGATCACGCACATAATGAAAGTCGATTTGAATATGCTTGGTGCGGGTTTGAAACACCGAATTGGATGAGAGATATGTAGCGCCAATATTATCACACCATAACGTTGGACAGTTAGGAAGAGAAATATGTAGATCATGTAGAACCGATTTAATCCATTGAAGCTCTGCTGCAGCGTTGGAAAGGGACTTGTATTCAGACTTAGTGCTACTTCTTGCCACGGTTTGTTGTTGTTTACAACTCCATGAGACTAAATTCTTGCCATGAAAAATATAGTAAGCACCCACACTTCTACGGTCGTCGCTATCCCCTACCCAATCAGCATCACTAAAGCTATGAAGAGCTTGATCATTTTGTCTGGAAAAGTGAAGGCCGAATGAAATGGTATGCTTAAGGAAGCGAAGAATTCGCTTCACTACCTGCCAATGAGGTTCTTTGGGTTGATGCATGAACTTGCTTACACGATGAACACTGTAAGCTATATCTGGACGTGTAAAACCAAGGTAATGCAAGGCACCAACTGTACTCCGATAAAGTTGAGGATCACAAAAATCGGCACCTTCAAATTTAGAGAGATGGCAGGTGGTTGCCATTGGAGTTGTACATGGTTTTACTTGGTCCATATTCAATTTCTATAATAAATCACCAGTATATTTGCGATGAGTTAAGAATAAATCATCACCAGTAAGCAACGTTTCAACACCAAGGAAGAAAGACAGGTGCCCAAGATTTTTAACTGGAAAAATAGTTGATAAAGTGCCAATTAATGCATCAATAGCCTTAGCATCCGAACTTGTAACAATTATATCATCCACATAGATGAGGATAATTAATTGAATTTTGCCTTGCTGAAAAGTGTAGAGAGATGTGTCAGCCTTTGGGGCTGCAAAACCAAGAGTTTGCAGTTGATCTATGAGGCGAGAGAACCATGCTCTTGGGGCTTGTCAAAGGCCATAGAGACTCTTTTTTAATTTGCAAACATGATGAGGATAATCCGGATGAATAAATCCTTGCGGTTGGTGCATATAAACATCCTCTTGAAGAAATCCATGAAGAAAAGCATTTTGAATATCCAATTAATGTAATGGCCAATTATTAGAGACTGGAAGAGAGATGACTATGCGAATTGTGGTTGGTTTAACCACCGGGCTGAAAGTCTCAGTGAAGTCAACACCTTCTTGTTTATGGAAGCCTTTAGCAACAATGTGAGCTTTGAATCATTCAATACTACCGTCCGCCTTCTTTTTGACACGGTACACCCATTTATTCCGAACATGATTGTAGTCTTGTCGGGATGGGACGAGATCCCAAGTGCCATTTTGAATTAAAGCATTGAATTCAGAAAGCATTGCATTCCTCCATTGTGAGTGTTTATTTGCTTCGGTGAAACAACTAGGCTCAATATAGGATGGATTTACCTCGGCAAGAAGTGCTTTGGGAAGTGGATATCTGATGTATCCCACATACGACATCTTTGGTGTGAGGCTATTTGTTTGTGACCGTGTCGGTGACGCCCCCAAATTCCGCTTGGGATTGAACGGACATTTGAAGCGTCGAGACATGCAACACAAGGTTACCTGCCCCCGTTCATGACATATAAGATGCAATGTTCCTAACATGCATCTAACATTATGCAATATTCGCAGCGGATAATCTTTTTCTTTAGCAATACTATGCACCAACTAAATATATCCCAAATACTTGAAACATAATTCATACATAAAGGCATACTAAAAAGCCGTGATCACCACACTAGTCTAAAATGGTTGTGATCAAAAGAATACTTGAGATACAACTCCAAAAGTACAAGTATTAACCTAAGTTAAATACTATACCATCATCAACATCGCACCGTGGCCTAGTCGACCGTATTCAGTTGGTCAGATTCCAATTCTCCTTTGGGTCCTGTAACAAGATCTACCATTCGGGGGGAATGGTAGTTGGGACTACCACAGTGAGATTTGATTACAAATCTCAGTAAGTTAACATAAAACTTATACACAGGTTAAAAATGCATGCATGGCAGTAAAAGCATAAATGCATAATTATAGTCATACATAAACATAGTATAACTTGACATATAGCATGACTTAACCAGAACTTAAGCGTGAACTGAACTTGACTTAACATGGCATGAACTTAAGCTTAAAACATAACATGAACAAACAACATAACATGAACGTGAAACATAACATGGACGTGAAACATAACATAACATGAACGTGAGCTTGAACATATCATAAACGTGAACATAACATGATGTGAACATGAACTTGAAACATAACATGAACATGAACATAACATGTACGTGAGCATAATAAAACATGAACTTGATCTGAAACTTGACTTAACATAAACTTGGAATATTATTCAATTGTCTTGATTAATAACGTGCGTTAATACGTACTCCACAGTTGTTGTGGCCCCACGTATTCAAGTAACATAAAACATAATACGTACTCCACAGTTGTTGTGGCCCCACGTATTCTACATGTCACAATTGCTGTGTCTCATGTAGTGTATGCTCCACAGTTGTTGTGGCCCCATACTTCATGCTCCACAGTTGTTGTGGCCCCATGAATACACATAACATAAAATATAATACGTACTCCACAGTTGTTGTGGCCCCACGTATTCTACATGTCACAATTGCTGTGTCTCATGTAGTGTATGCTCCACAGTTGTTGTGGCCCCATACTTCATGCTCCACAGTTGTTGTGGCCCCATGAATACACATAACATAAAATATAATACGTACTCCACAGTTGTTGTGGCCCCACGTATTCTACATGTCACAATTGCTGTGTCTCATGTAGTGTATGCTCCACAGTTGTTGTGGCCCCATACTTCATGTAACATAAAATATAATACGTACTCCACAGTTGTTGTGGCCCCACGCATTATAAGTAACATAAATATAATACGTACTCCACAGTTGTTGTGGCCCCACGCATTATAAGTAACATAAAATATAATACGTACTCCACAGTTGTTGTGGCCCCACGCATTATAAGTAACATAAAATATAATACGTACTCCACAGTTGTTGTGGCCCCACGCATTATAAGTAACATAACATAAATATAATACGTACTCCACAGTTGTTGTCGCCCCACGCATTATAAGTAACATAACATAAATATAATACGTACTCCACAGTTGTTGTGGCCCCACGCATTATAAGTAACATAAATATAATACGTACTCCACAGTTGTTGTGGCCCCACGCATTATAAGTAACATAACATAAATATAATACGTACTCCACAGTTGTTGTGGCCCCACGCATTATAAATAACATAACATAAATATAATACGTACTCCACAGTTGTTGTGGCCCCACGCATTATAAGTAACATAACATAAATAGAATACGTACTCCACAGTTGTTGTGGCCCCACGCATTATAAGTAACATAAATATAATACGTACTCCACAGTTGTTGTGGCCCCACGCATTATAAGTAACATAAATAATATAATACGTACTCCACAGTTGTTGTGGCCCCACGCATTATAAGTAACATAAATATAATACGTACTCCACAGTTGTTGTGGCCCCACGCATTATAAGTAACATAAAATATAATACGTACTCCACAGTTGTTGTGGCCCCACGTATTATAAGTAACATAACATGTCTTATCTTTCTTAATGCATGAGATATTAATTAATATCATATACTTTTCTAACATGGCGTATACTTGTAAATGGCACAATATGATTTAATCATAACATTTCATGGCATACTTAACATGGCATACTTATAACATACATCATTGTATGACAGAAAAGATTATGTAACAGATAATTATTCATGAGAGATTAAATCATTCGTAGCAGATAAACATGTAATGACATAGCATGACATGGCATATACGATAACATACATACATAAATTGTAGTTCTCTTACACATCACACATACACAATAAACTGATAGTAAGTTAGAGGCTAACTTACCTCGATCGTCGCGTTCTATGAGAAAAGGGTGCGAAACACGAGGAACTGCACAACAGCTGGAAGAGGAACACTCAAGTCCTTAAGATTTTCACTTCTGAACTCAATTGTCATATTATGAGCACTTGCAACACCACGGCAACTTGAGGTTTCACTATACTCAGAAGAGATAATTTGACTTCATAAAGCCTTTGCACTAAAACAAGTTCATTAAAATTATCAATAATAACCAACAAACAATTCCTTTCTCAATCCATATACTCTTAGCCATAGTCAACCACAAGATGACACCAGTCACCCCGGACTATAATCCATAACACCACTGCTTCGGGACACTGTCATACAGTTTCCCAACACTACACCATGCTCTACACTTCTCTGTTACGCCATCCAACCCTTCGTGACACGCCATCCGGTGTTTCACGACTTAATACAGAGTACACTCACGTGAACTCTCTTCCATCCACACTACAAAACCCATCACTGCGATACACGTCTCACAGTGCATCGCTACGCGACACGGAGTACGCACTACGCGTACTTCCTTCGCTACAACACTCATCAACACGATGACATCACACGATGCATCGCCATACAACACGGAGTACACTACATGCGTACTCCCTTCCTTCTACGACACACATCATTACAGCGCACGTCGCGCGGCGCGTCGCTGCATTACACAGAGTACGCTACACTGCGTATTCTCTTCACACAACCCGCCGTATCACATCTACGGCATCCATCTCACGCCTATACTTCACAGCACAGTCCACAAAATACACAATCAAACTCAACACTTCACAACCACACTTCCCTTCACAACTACGCAACGAACTCCACAAATACAACTACACAATTCACAAACCAACCAACTAACTATTTTAAACGTAAAATAACTAGAGATAGAAGGTTATACCATCGACGGGATAACCCGCGCGTCGCTCGTTGTTCGTCACGAACATGCGTCGGAGGAACGTACGTGGCGGCGTACGGTGGCTGTCCACCACATAAAGTGGTAGTTTGGGCTTGAGAAAGGCTAGGCGTGGTCTTGGAAGACTCATGATTTTACAGCTGTCGATGAAGAACAAATTACGTGATTTACGGAAAAGATAATCTATACGCGTGATTCCAGATGAGGGTAAAGATGAGAGAGATGTGATTGCTGTCGGGAAAAATCCAAAACTGATAATTTTAGCGGGCTGTTACAGTGTCACCATCCGGTGTGTGGAAGTAGAGGTAGCCACTTGGCTTGGCAAGGTACTCATTTGTGGAAGAGTAGTAGGCGCCGAATGAGATGTAGCATGTGGGTCTGGGGCATTGGCATCATCTGAATGGTCCAATGTTGGTGGAGAGGCATGTGGGATTTGCATTGTCGGTGGAGAACTATGGGGCACTTGATCAAAGACAATTGGCATGGAAGGAAGTGGGGAGACGTCACCACCTACATGTAAGGTTAGTGTGTGTGGACGTGTGGAATTTAAAATAAGAGGAAGAGATGTTGTTTCGGACTGGGTGTGACCGAGAGAGAGAGGATCTGATTTTTGATATGGAAAGAGGGATTCATCAAATACCACGTGTCGAGAGACATAGATTTTTCCTGTTGATAAGTCTAGGCATTTATACCCCTGATGTGAGAGATTAAAACCAACAAAAATGCAAGTTTTGGATCGAAAGTCAATTTTGTGACGATTGTAGGGTCGTAGATTGGGCCAACAAGCACAACCAAAGACACACATAAAATCGTAGTTTGGTTTTTTGTGATATGCTTTTTCAAATGGAGAGTGGTTATTCAAGATTTTAGTGGGTAAACAATTGATAATATAGGCAGCCGTTAAAAAAGCATCTTCCCAATAAGATTGAGGAAGGTTTGAATGAGCTAATAAGGCAAGTCCCATTTCAACAATTTGTCGATGTCGCCTTTCAACCAAACCCATTTGTTCATGAGTATAGGGACAAGTAATACGATGTTCAATTCCACAATTTTTGAAATAAGTGTTGAGTCGGCGAAATTCATCTCCCCAATCGGTTTGAACCGCTTTAATTTTTGCATCAAAGTGCCGTTCAACATATGTTTGAAATTGGAGGAAAATATTTTCAACTTCAGATTTATTTTTGAGGGGGAAAAGCCAAATAAATTTTATACAATCGTCCAAGAAACAAACATAATAACGAGAATTATAACTCAATGTAACAGTACTTGGTCCCCACACATCTGAAAAAATTAGTTCTAAAGGTCGAGTTGCATGATTAACAGAGTTTGCAAGGGGCAAATTGTGGCTTTTGGCCATCTCACAATCAGGGCAAACAGATTGCCTTTGATTGATTTCAACATAAATTTTATTGGAATTTAACACATGATTGATGATAAAAGGTTAGAATTGCATAATTAAGTTGTTTAAATGGGTGATTTATTTTATCAAATAAAGATTGAACACTTAATTATGCATCAAATTCTAATATTGAATGCAAATTAATTGATGTCAATATTTTATATACATAAAGTTCTATATTTGCCTTTGAAAGAAATACATTTTTTATGTACTGCAGGGCATTTATGAAAATACTAAAAGAGAATGGAACTCACGGCTGGAACTCAAGGGAGCAAGCAGAAAATCAGCACATGCAGAAAGATAGAAATGCAACCCACTCCACCATTCTTCAAAGTTAGGCCACCCACTCCCAAGTTAGGCCACCCACTCCACCATTCTTCAAAGTTTGGCCACCCACTCTTGAGAAATGGTAGGATGCTTTCTCCTATAAATAGGAGAGAGCTCAGAAGAGAAAGGGCATCAAGGCAGTGGAGACGACCGAGGGAGTTATTTTGCAAGTTATTTCCTTTGTATTTTGCAAGTTATTTCCTTTGTATTTTGCAAGTTATTTCCTTTGTTATTTTGCAAGTTATTTACGGGGTTAGTTTTTAAGTTATTAGTTTTGGAGTTTTGAGTTTATTACTTTGTGAAGAATTTCAGTTTATTACTTTGTTAAGAGCTTCAGTTTTTTTACTTTGTTAAGAGTTAGTTTTTAGTTTTCTTTGTTAAGGTTTTCAGTTTATATTACTTTGTTATAAGTTTCAGTTTTCATGTTTTTATTACTTTGTAATAGTTTCAATTTTATTACCTTGTTAGAGTTTCAAGTTTATTACCTTGTTATGGTTTCAATTTTATTTCTTTAATTTAGTTTGTCTTATTTCTTCGAGTTGATATTAAAGATTTGTTTATTTATATTTTCTTAGTTTTTGATATGGTTCCACTTAGATTTATTTTTGTTACTAAAAATATCATGTGTAACTAATTACTAAAGCTTGGGTTGTGGAATGAGATTTAATTTATTTTAGATTCTAGTTTGATGCAATATATTATTGTTTAATGTTGATTTCACTAAATTACTAGTCGGATTCAAAAGGAAAATAGATTGCGGCTCTTGCTCTTGTTTTGTTGTTGACGTAAGGCACAACAAAAGCTTGAATTTATCAAGGTCTCTTTCGATTGTTTATGAATATAAATTTGGCTAGTAAATTAGAGAATTTCTTGAAAAAAATATTGCAAATACTTGAGCTTAATTTTTATGTTCCGAATATCAATTCCTTGACTGGATTGTTAATCGAGAAATTATCTAGAATCCGAGATAAAAAGAATCTTAAACCCAACTCAAGTGTTTGTTAATTTGCCTTTCTTTAGAAACTCTAAATTCAATTTCAATTATTTTTTTGGCATATCATTTTAATTTCATCTCACATACTCGATTCATTTGTTCCTCACAAATCCTTTATACGCTTTGATAACCCATTGTCCCTGTGGAATACGATCCTGGACTTATCCTTGATACAACTTGACACTTCTGCACTTGGAAGCACATTCTAAACATAGTCAATTGACAGTTCGAAAATTAGCATGTCCTAGTCGAAGATGCCAATAAGAGATGGAAATATGAACACCGATGAAGGCAGAGGAGGCAACTTGTTGAAGTGGTGGAGAAAGGTAGTACAACCCATCTTTGCTATATCCCTTATGAAGGACGTTCCCCGAGTAGTCCTTGGTGAGAAAAAAATTGTTGTGAAACTCAAAATAAACATTATTATCTCGAGTAAATTTTTGAATAGGGATTAGACTTTTTGTGATTTGGGGAACAACAATAATTTTATCAAGAACAAAGGATTTTGAAGGTGTGGATAAAGACGTGGTGCCAGTGTGGGTTATAGACAAACCTGAACCATCACCAACTTGGATTTGATCAATGCCAACATATTCTTTGCCATGTACATTGAGATTATTGAAATTGTTGGTCAGATGATGCGTTGCTCCAGAGTCAACATGGCACTCTTGTTCAGGCAGCTGCTGAGGTTGGGTTCTGGAGAGGTTGGCTTGTGCATTCCAACGTGGTGGTGAGGGTAGAAAGTGGGGATCATAGCGTGTGGCCAGATTTTTCACATAGTTGGAACCACAAGTCAGAGTTACGGTGTGAGAAATTACCTCTACTAGTGCCACGATTTGAGCCTCCAAAGCCACGGCCTTTGCTGGAGCTATCACGACCAAGAGAAAAATTCTGCTGGCGTGCAGCTACATTGGCTGACACGTTCATGGTTGGAGGAATCTGGGAGTGGTGTGTTATTCTAGCTTCACAAGTAGGAAGCATAGAGTAGACTCCACCATTGTCAGTGACTCACCGCGAGTAGAGATGGTAGTGACAAGGGAGTCATATTCTGGTCCCAAACCAGCAAGCAAATACGTGAGGGTGTCATCAGTGTTCAAGGGTTGACCAGCAATGGCGAGGTTGTCTGTGAGACATTTAATATGCATGAAATAACTTGCCGTCTGATTGTTTTTGCGAGCTATTGAGAGTTGAGTACAGATTTGAATGATTTGAGCCCTAGACTGAGAAGCAGAAGAGGATGTGAGAGCAAGCCACACTTCACGAGAAGTGGTGCAGTGAGCAACCTGCGCAAGAACTTCATCAGTGAGAGAGGAGTTGAGACAACTAAGAATTAAATTATATTGAGTTTCCCAAACATCAAAAAGAGGATTTGGAGTCGTGGTGCCATTGTCGGCAACAAGTTCTTTGGAAGGTGGCTTGAGAGAACCATTAAGGTAGCCGAAAACTTTTTGGCCTTTCAGATAGGGAAGCATGGTGGCCTTCCAGGTGGGATAATTAGCACGGCTAAGTTTAGTAATATTGAGGGAGGAAGTAGGATTAAAGAGAGGGAGTTAAGTGGGCTAAACAGCAGGCATGATGAAGAGAGGGGAAATTTTTTTTTCCAGAAAGATGACGTTGGTCTAATGGCTTGATACCATGTAAACGTTTAGAGAAGAATGGATGAAAAGCACCTCTGTTTCTTTCTCATTAAAAATATTTACGTACAAGTGTTTCTATATATATTACAATCAAATGAAGATATGTCATATACATTCAAATTTGAAATACAAAATTCAAATCCTATTCAAATCCCATATAATTTATGCATGGGATTCTCTTATGCTTGATTTGTGGTAACTGATAGCAGCTTCCATTTCAGTAGCCTCTGTTTCCGTAGCTTCCATTTTCGTAGCTTTCATTGTTTCCATTACTTGAGATGCAGCTTGTGATTCGGCAGTTATAGGTGCACCAATACGGCAGAACATCATGAGTGCCCATAACTGCCAGATTGTGATTTTTCATTTGTCGAGGAATTTGAGGAAATTACGATGTTCACAATTCCTAAAGATATTGAATTAGTATTGTAGAAAAACCATTTATCTAGTACCTATTTGTTCAACTTAAAACTTGTAATATTTAAGATATGATCAATTTTATTTAATTTGTATGTACTTTTCAAATTATGTATAATTTTTTACCTTTCCTATAATATTCCAAGAAGAAGTTATTATGCTTGATGTACCATATACATATATGTATATATATTATACATATACATATATATACACGGCGTAGTACATTATAATGAAGAATATTCTATATTAATAACAAATTAAAAGATACATTATAATGAAGAATATTCTATATTAATAACAAATTAAAAGATATCATTGGTTCCAAAATATATAGCTACCAAAGAAATATTAAATGTTAGAAACAACTAGATAAAAGCCGGTTTGGATTGGGACATTTTAATAGAACCCATCGGATTTTCGGGTCATATGCATAGCCCTATGAGAGAGTATCTTTGTTTCCAACTCCCATTCCAATCCAAATTGAAAAGTTACCCAAAAAATCTTTTTCTTTTTTCTTGGCCACACTTTAAAAGCCTTTTCCGGATCAGATCAGCTAGGAACTTCTCTGATCAGTACATACGTGGTCTTGTAAACCAAAAGTGAAACCTATGACTCCTACGTGCAAGGCTTGATTTTTCTACCTAACTTAGAGTTTTTCCTGCTTTGTCTATCTTCAGGTTCAAAAACGTGCAACTCTCACCTATAAGAGCATTCATATGAA
The DNA here is from genome assembly GCA_011037825.1 of Carya cathayensis. Lineage (NCBI taxonomy): Eukaryota > Viridiplantae > Streptophyta > Magnoliopsida > Fagales > Juglandaceae > Carya > Carya cathayensis. The sequence goes on from QGSO01001347.1 coordinate 20,326, forward strand.
AATTTAGAATTGAGAAAAGAAAGCATAGATCTCAAGATACACATGAATAGTCAATTTGGTGTTTTCTCTTTAATGAGATTGTAAGACTTTGGTGTATTGGGTCTTTGGGTTTGAGTGATTTGTTACCACTCTTATGTACTCTACTTCTGATTAGTGAATTCCTTTGAGATCATCTCCGTTTGTAGATGTAGACTTTTCTGCAATTCAAACCATTTAATCTTGGTATCTTGTGTGATTGCTAAAATTTATTTATTATCTTTTTTCACTTCTTGACAATTCTAAAATCTCCATTTGTCACAACAATACCAATCATGAGGCTAGTGGTCCGACCACTTTTCTTTTGTCAGTAATAAGAAGTAGTATTCATTATTTTTTATTTTGCTTATTTGTCTTGAAATCAATACATATTAAATAGTGAAATCAATGAATATGTATTGAGAGGAGATGTCCATTTTCTTTTCTAGAAATTTGTTTCGGATCCTTGAGTTGCCGAAACAACTAGTTTATAGCCTTCTTCATTTCATCTCCTTGAGACTTTTTCTGGCATTATGAGGAAATTCCCACCTTGAGTACTTCACTAGTCTATTGGTTTGCTTTTTACATCCTTGTTGTTGCTTTTGTCTTGTGCTTTGGTTCTTGCAGTACATATGCCATGGTTGGAAATGAAACTGATCGACTAGCCTTGCTTGAATTCAAGGCCACAATAAGCCATGATCCTTTCATGGTTTACAGCTCGTGGAATGAAACTGCCCACTTTTGCCTATGGTATGGTGTTACATGTGGTCATTGACACTTGAGGGTCGTTGAGTTGATTTTGGCATCTCGGAAACTCATAGGCTCTATTTCTCTTTCATTGGGAATTTGAGCTTTCTAAGGATTCTACTTTTCCGAAACAATAGCTTTAGACATGAAATTCCTCCACAAATAGGTTGTTTCCATCGGCTGAAGATATTATATTTGCACAACAATTCGATGGTTGGCAGAATCCCTTCAATTTAGCTAATTGCTCTAACATCGAAAAGGCATCATACTTTCTTATAACCAATTTGTTGGAGATATCCCGAGTTTAGCTTCTTGTCAAAGTTTCGAGGATTTTATGCATGCAACAACAGACTAATAGGAAGTATTCCTCCATCTCTTGGAAACTTATCTTCACTTGAAGAATTTGTTGTATTCGCAAATAATTTGGGTGGGAGTCTTTCGAATGCACTAAGCCAACTCATAAATCTTACAACTATTGTATTTTCTGAAAGTAAGCTTTCAGGTAACATCCCTATGTTAATCTTCAATCTCTCTTCTATTAGATTTTTTCATGTAGAAGTTAGTCAATTGAGAGGGAGTCTTCCGTTCGAGTTGGGCATAACTACTCTTCCTAATCTCCTAGACTTCTCCATTGCCTATAACCAATTTATTGGTTCCATTCCTCCTTCAATATCCAATGCCTCAAATTTGGAGGTACTTCAAATTGCAGCAAACAAATTTATTGGAAATGTGCCTTCTTTGGAAAAGCTGCATAGGCTCAAAATATTTACTGCTTTTAAAAAAATGTGGGGGGAAAGAGGAGAAGCTAATCATGACTTGAGTTTTATCTCCTCTTTGACCAATGCAACCATGTTAGAGGTTTTTGTAATACAAACCAACAATTTTGGTTGTCTTACCAAAATGCATTGGTAACTTGTCATTGACCCTAACAATGTTTGTAACAAGTGCAAACAAAATAACTAGAATGATTCCAAGTAGGATCTTGAATCTTGTCAACTTAGAAGTAATCAAGTTTGAAGAGAACCAAGTGCCAGGTAACATTCCAACCGTTATCGGTAGGCTTCATAGGTTAAAGAGACTGCATCTATCACGAAACAATCTCTCAAAAATTTAACTTTGTTACTTGAATTGGTTTTAGCGGTAAATAACCTTGGCGGAAGCATCCCATCAAGTCTAAGCAATTGCAAATCTTTGATCTCACTCAATCTTTCTCGTAACAATCTCAATGGTTCCATATCCAAACAGATCTTGGGTCTCTCTTCTTTATCAATTCTCCTATAATTGTCCCTAAATCGTCTTATTGGTTCTCTTACCATGGAAGTTGGAAATATTAAGAATCTAGGTGCATTATATATAGCATGGAACATGTTATCTAGTGAAATTAAAGCAGTCTTGATTGTTGCATTAGGCTGTAGGTTCTAACCATGGCAGAAAACTTCTTCTAAGGACTTATTCTGCCAAGTTTTGGCTCTTTGAGAGGACTTCAAACTTTTTATCTTTCTCGGAACAACTTATCAGGAAGAATCCTTGACTTTCTTGTGTATATGAACTCATTGTAGTGTTTAAATATATCGCACAATAATTTTGAGTGGCTGGCGCCAACAGATGGCGTTTTCAAGAATTTAAGTTCAGCTTTAGTTGCAGGGAGCAATAACCTATGTGGGGGAATTCCTGAGATGAACTTGCCTAAATGCAACTTCAAAGGGTCTTGGAATACAAAATTGACGTCAACCTTGAAGTTAATAATATCTACAGTTTTGGGACTACTATGAGTAACTTTTTTTTTTGATGGAAATATGCTTCATGTATTCATTCATTAACGAAGTTACAGCTGCGACTTATCAGTACAAGAGAACCAGACTACAAGTCAACTAACGTAAATGCTCAGGAGCTTCCCCGCACACAAAGTGACGGATATCGTCTTAACTTCTAAAATACTCTAAAATACCAGAGCCAGGATGACCCCTCTAACCTCCAGGAAGGTGGACTACGGGAGACAACTGCCATGAACAGACAGTCCAAAGCATAAACAGCACTAATCCTAAAAAACCGATAAACCACAACTAAAACAACAACGAACTACACTACTCAACAAAACAGACAGCAAACCAAGCACCAGCAAGAGCTCGATGGAACACCACCCCAGGCGTCGGAACCAAGAGCCCAAGAACAGCACGAGCACCCAGCTCGCGTACGGACCACAAAAACCTCCACTGTAGAGGTCGGCCGTACGTCCACCAGCCGTAGCATCGTCCGCCATACTCCACTCGCACTAGCCCCAGGTTGTGTCCAACCAAAAACTCAACACTCCGCTCGGTTTAAACAAGGATAACAGAACAAGACAAAAAACAGAACAGAAAATAGACGAACAAAAAACACCAAGCAGAGGTGCGAGCAGAGCAACCACTTTTAGAGGAGGTCCGACGGATTGTCGATGAACCGGCAGGTGGCTCCATGGTGGCTCGTGACAGCCACGCGCTGTAGCAGGCCGAGACTCCGTCCCGTGTGTGCAGGCTACGCGCCCCTCCGTTTGGCACCGCATTCGGTGGTCTTGAAGATCAGCGGCTGGCCAACGTTTTGGTGGGGCGCTTGTTGATGAACGGCGGCTGGATGCGACCCCATCGGTACTCCCCTTTATTTGCCTGAAAACACAAAGACAAACGAAAATGAAACGGAAAAACATAAAAAAAAGAAAAGGAGGGGGAAGGGAAGGGGGGGGGGGGAGAGCCGAAGATCCCACCCCCGTCGATCGCTCAGGGGAGTTGGGGAGTTTAGAGAGGAGGGCTTTCAGTGCTCTTGAGAGGGGAGGTTGAAGATTCGTTTCTGACTTTGTTAAAATAGCAGTTACTATGAGTAACTTGGATGTTGTACTTTTTGCATGTTTCTTGTTTGAGAGAGAAACAAAAAGTGTCTATATCAAGTTCTTCAGGAAATTTTCTTTTGAATATATCTTACCAAAGTCTCCTAAAAGCCATTGATGGATTCTCTTCAGCAAATCTGCTTGGTGTGGGTGGTTTTGGATCAGTCTATATAGGAATTCTTGATGAGAGTGGAACTATAATTGTTGTCAAGGTCCTCAACCTTCTGTGCCGTGGAGCCTTCAAAAGCTTTCTTGTTGAGTGTGAAGCCTTGAGAAACATCAGACATCGAAATCTTGTAAAAGTTCTTACAGTTTGTTTAAGTGTTGATTACCATGGTAATGATTTCAAGGTTCTAGTTTATGAGTTCATGATCAATGGAAGCCTTAAAGAATGGTTGCATCCAATTGCTACAGAAGATGAAGTGCATCAAAACCAAAGAAATCCAAATATGTTTCAAAGGTTGGATATTGCCATTGATGTTGCAAGAGCATTGGAACATCTACATTATCATTGCTAAATACAAATCATTCATTGTGATCTAAATCCGAGCAATGTTCTTCTTGATTGTGAAATAATTGGACACTTGGGGTGATTTTGGCATAGCAATATTCTCTCCTGGAAGCAACTATAACTCTTCTACCACTTACTCCAGCATTATTGGATTAAGGGGAACTATTGGTTATGCAGCTCTTGGTGAAAATACCTTGCTATCCTTTCTTAACGTCAATGCACTTTTTTTTAGAAACTAATGTTGCATTATAATATAGAGTATGTTTCAAACTGCAGAGAATGGTGCGGGAAATGAAGTGTTAACCCATATATAGTTATGAGATCTTTCTATTAGAAATGTTCACAGGAAAGAGACCCACTGATGAAATTTTTCAGGGCACTCTAAATCTACATTCCTTTGTCAAGACAACCTTGTCTCAAGAAATAGTAGAAATTTCGAATCCAAGTCTTTTTCAGGAAAGGAAAGACAAGACAACTAGAAACAATGGCCAAAATAACTGCAATATTACAAGAAGAAACAATGGCCAAAATAACTGCAATATTACAAGAAGAAACAAAACTCAAGAGTGCCTGGTTTTGATTTTCCATATTGGAGTTGCATATTCTCTTGAACAGCCAGAAAATCGGATGAATGTGAGAGATGTTGTAGCTGAGTTTAATTTAATCAGAAAAATGCTTACTCGGTGATAGTTAATCATTAATATTTAATTTGTAAATTCGGAGCTGGTACAAGAAGTGTTTAACCACCTCTACCACATGCAAAATAACTAAAGTCTTGTTGAAACCACCCAAGTATGACTCTTGACTCTCCACCGTTTGAAGTTTTGGTGTGTTAGGCACCGCTTGCTATTTTGGTGTATTAGGCACCAACATGTTCTCTGTATTTTGCAGCTGGAAATCAACCGTGTGTTACGGTGAATTTCCAGCAATCTTTGGGGCTGAACTCTCCTATAAAAGCAGAGCTTCAGCTTATGTAATTTAGGGGCAACAAGAGAGAAGCAAGTGAGGGAAAGGAAAATAGAGAGGAAGAGAGGGTACGTGAGAGAGTTGAGAGAGTTTTGTAAATTTCTTACAAACTCAGTAAAAGAGGCTCCAGTGGACGTAGGCAAATTTGCTGAACCACTTAAATATTGTTTTGTGTGATTTTCGGGCAGGTTTCAGCTCCAACAAGTCTAGCAAAACTTTCTCCATTGCGGATAGCATATTTAAAGTCTAACTGCAAAACATGAAAGATACGCTTAGAAGATGAAAACTGAAATATACTCTTAGTCAAACCTAAGAGACATTTGTTGCCCCATAGACTAGACAAACCACTTTAGTCATATAAAGCATGATCGTGTTGCCGAAATACAACCATCATAACTCTCGTATGCTGTTGACCCCTAGCTAATAGTGTTGGGAACGATTTCAAGACCATTCTTGCTGTGGTACTTTTTCAAGGGTATTACAGACTACAACAGCGTTGGGATTTTTCTTGGGGTAAAATGATTTTTGTAAGCCTAGGATGTCCAAAAAGTGCGACACTCGTTAAGAAATCTACTTTTTTATTTTTAAAGAATTTACACGCCTTAAACTTACATCTAGCATTATTTAAAAAATAAAGATTGTTATATATTTACTGGTTCTCATATTTTAAAAGCATTTTGTCACTATGTCATAACTAATGCTAGGGATTCCATCTTGAAATCCCTTGATATGCATAACAACATTATCATTCATCCTACCATCCCTGATTTGGTTTTTGATCAAAAGATCAAGATGGAACAATCTGTATTGATCAAATGTTCCAAATGTATCTCCAGGAGTTGAGCACTTCATACATGGAAGAAATTTTATATTTATTGTTTTATAAAATGATTGTTACACTAGAAGTTTCAGATTCATAACAGACCATGAAACAAATCAATTTAGTAATGCATGGTAATCGTTTGTATCTCTCAAAGCATTACTTCTTGACCGTTTCTCTTGATCTACGAGTGTATAATATCCTCAAATCAATTTGAATCATGTACTTTGCTTATAACTATTATGGTAAATTTTAATTTAAAATAGAGCCTTGACCCTTGACCCTAGGTAGCCCATAATTATGGTAAACGACGTTCGAGATTTGGATATTCTAAGGTTTGCGTCTAAACTTTCGAGTCTTGTAAATGATATTGGACTCATGTTGTTCACCCGACCCGACCCGGCCCGGCCCGAAAAGTTCAAATTTCGAATCGACCCGATTAAATGACTTCAATTTATACCGATAAGCCGAATACCCGTTTGACGGAACTGATTTCGATTTTCGGAAAAGCGGGTTTCCGACCCGACCCGTTTTCATTTTCATATTTTTAAATATGCATTTTTGTGATAGCAGTCAGTACAGACTGTAGTTAATGACTCGACTTGCAATTCATCTACTTTTTTATTTTTTTGTCATCTTCTCCATTTTATATGGCCTAACGTGCAGCACTAGTATAGTAATTGAATTTACTTTAAGTCAAGTCGTTGATATTTTCAAGTTGCAGAATATTCAAGAAGATCTTTTGAAGATCAAGCTTCGGAGAGCAAGATCAGAAACCCAGATAAAGCTTTTGTCTTGGAGCTGGCGTTTTCCTTCTGTGATCACCTTGGGCCGGTGCTTTTTTCGCCTTGGTTTCTCTTGTGGCATTTTATTTGGGTAAATACCATGGCTGCCTCTCTTGTCAGGATTGTGATCCTCCTTAAATGGAGTGGAAATGGCAGCAACAAGCTTTAAGAGTTCTTTATTGTGTTGGAATTCATTGGTGCCAACTCTTGCTGTGGCAATTTCATTCTCCAACTTCTCTCATTTTCTGTTCCATCTGCAGATAAATTTTTTTTCTTCGGAAATCAGTTTGTTCTACACTCTCATGTCATTCTCCGGTGTTTTGGGTGCAAACTTCGAAATCTTATTACATGAATTTGCATTAGACATTGTCTTTTACATTTAGAATTTCTTGTTGCCTTCGTTTTCCTTCAAAAGATTTTCTTTGCTTCCTAAGTATAATACCTAAATGATAACTCCCAGAGAATAAAAGCAGAGAAAGAAGACGGGTGAAAAAATGAAAATTGGTTAATAACCCGATTCTGAAACTTTTGACCGGAACGGTTACGGAAGATTCCGAATTCTGATTTTTGCTTTTCGGGTCGGTTGATTTGTGTCGGGTCGGGTCGAAATTTTTGGCTGAGATCGAGTACCGGTTATTTTGTTCACCCCTACCTGCCTGCCAATAATACCCTTCTCTAATGTTAATCTTTCAGCTAAAATTTTCATAAAAAGCCAACGTTTAGAAAAAGAAAGATGCTTCATCATTTCATACCACATACTTTACATATTTTAAAATTATTTTCCTACATGCAATCAAAGGACGTTAGACCTTTAAACTTTAAACTTTTGATAAGGAAGTTATTCAACAATCCCATCAGAAAGATAACCGCCACAACTACTTTCATTTTCCTTTTCTCGTAGTTTTTGGGTGATAAGTGTTTTCCTTTTATGAAAAATAGTATTCAATCAGAAGTTAAAATAGAAACAAAATACTATTTTTTCTCAAAATTTCTATTTGTTAGGATTCATGACTTTGGAATAAGATTAGGAATTTCATTTGTACTTTTAGTACTTTATAAAGAAAAATTCCAAATGCTACATTTTTGTAGTTCAACTTTTAAACTTTCAAGAGAAATTCTATTTGCAGTCCCTATTTAGAGACTGTATGTGCAGATCCTTTATTAAATGAGAACAAACATCATTTTATGAGAGATATTTTATAATTTTAATAAATTTTAAAGATAAGATTACCTAAACCTGCATTACAGTCCCTATTTGAAGACTATATGTAGCATTGTTAAACTTTCAATCATGTTTTTCTACCTTCTATACAACAGCCAATGAGTGAAGGAATGAAGGCCTACTGTTAGCACGTGGCATCAATCAATTCAATAAAATTAATAATATTTTAAAAATAATATTAAATACAATCTTGGATAGGTAGGTAGGTAGGTTCCGCACATTATTTAAAAAAAAATTGAATCTATTCTTAAAATCTAAAAATGATTTTTTAATGTGAAGCTCATATTTATCTACTTATTTTTAAAGAGAATATGTAGAACTTGCACATCTTAAAACTGTAAATATTATTTATCATATTTTAAATTATTAATTATAAATGATTAAGTATTAAAATTAGGAGGGAGATTCTCAATATTTTTATTCAAATTAATCTCGTTCTTTTAGGTGTGGTTTGAATAGTGAGATGAGATGATTTTAGATGAAAGTTATAAGTTAAATAAAATAATATTAGAATATTATTTTTTAATATTATTATTGTCTTGAAATTTGAAATGAAATTATTATTTTATCTGTATTTACAGCTTTCTAAAGGATAAACAAAATCCGCATTTTAGGAAAAAGAGAGAAAAATAATAATATGCATTAGCCAATCAAATCCAAAATTCTTAAAGAATAAAACAACTTAGATAAAAAATAATAATAATATTAATAAGAAATACTAATCCACTCTATAAAGTAAAAGAATTTTATATACACAATGCATGGGTTTATCGACCCTAATAAACAGCGGGGCTAAAGTCTATGAACAATTCATAACTCTTTTTACAAAAGATAGGCCATGGGCTCCTAATGCTTAGGCCCTGGACCAAATCAATTTCAACTCCTTCAAGCATTTTCCTTTTTATAATA
>QGSO01001348.1:13586-26225 GCA_011037825.1 Carya cathayensis
GAGTGCTAAAGAAAAACTCAGTAAGTTCCCCCATAGAATATTCACAATCTTCAAAACATCTTCCATTCCTCTCCAACCATAGGCACCAAAATAAACACAAGGGGATCATCCTCCACACTGCTGCACTGCCTCTACTCCCTCCAAGACCTTGCCAGCAAGCCAAGAAATCCACCACGTGCATAGGCATTACCCAAGCAATGCCTACCCTTGCAAAAATCTCATTCCACAACTTCGTCACCACCTCACAATGAACAAATAGATGGTTAACAGATTCACCATCCTTCTAACACATATAACACCAATCAACCAGCAGTAAACCTCTCTTCCTCAAATTATCCGTGGTTAATATTTTCCCAAGAGACATCAGCCAACAAAAGAAAGCAATCTTGCTAGCCATCTTGGCCCTCCAAATACGTTTCCAGGGATAGTCTTTAGCTCCCTGACTAATTAGAACCTTGTAAAAAGATTTCACAGAAAATCTGGAGTTATTATCTTGCACCCACAGCAGACCATCCACCCTATTCTGATCAATCTTCATATCATATAATCTTAAAAAAAATTCAGATACTTCACCCACTTCCCAGTCCTTGACATCTCTGTTGAATTCCACAATCAAATGTAACATGCTATTAGAAAACTGATAAGAATCAACCACTGCAGCCCCTTTATCTCTAGCAATCCTAAAAAGATCAGGATATGCATACTTAAGAGCTGAATCCCCGCACCAAGTATCATGCCAAAAATAAATTTTTGTCCCATCTTCCACTTTGAATTTTATGTTCTGACAAAATCCCCCCATTTCAACTGAATGGACTTCCACAAACCCACCACATGCACCCCTTTTACTTCATTTGTACACCAACTCCCCCACATCCTCCCATATTTAACATCCACAATTTGTCTCCATACTGCATTACTCTCATTTTGGTATCTACCATTTCCCAAATAAAGCTTTGTTGAAAAGCTTTAAATTTCTCACACCCAAACCTACACATGAAACTGGTTGACAAACTTTATTCCAACTCACCAAGTGAAATTTTCTTTCCTCCCCATTGCCATCCCACAAGAAATTCTGAAAAATCTTCTCTAATCTATTTGCCACCCCCGCAGGTAAAGGAAAAAGGGAAAGGAAATAAGTAGGAAGATTAGACAATGTACTTTTAATCAAGGTAATTCTCCCCCCCTTTTGATAAGTAGAGCTTTTTCCAACCAGCTAACCTCCTCGCAATCTTCTCAATAACCCCATCCCAAATAGAAATAGATTTGTGAGGAGCACCCAGAGATAGACCAAGGTATCTCAAAGGTCAAAAAGCTACCTTACATCCCAAAATATTAGCCAAACCAAAAATATTCCTGACCGTATCCACAGGAACAATATCAGACTTGGATAAATTAATTCCAAGTCCTGAAACAGCTTCTAAGCATAACATTAACGCTCTCAAAGCTCGGATATGATCCTGATTTGAATCACTAAAGATTAAAGTGTCATCTGCGAAAAGTAAGTGTGAAACTGTAATGCTGCCCTGTGAGCCATCTCCCACCATAGATCCTGACAAAAAACTCCCTTCAATAGCCGCTTCAATCATACAACTCAAAGTATCCATAACTATTACAAAAAGGTAAAAAGATAGAGGATCTCCTTGCCTTAGACCAAGGGAGCCATTAAAAATACCAACCAGAGTGCCATTCATCAATAAAGAAAATCTGGCCATTGATATAAAACGTTTTATCCACACCACTTCTCCTCAAAACCAAGTCTACCAAGTAAAGGAGAAATTCTCAATTGCCATGATCAAAAGCCTTTTCCATGTCCAATTTAACTAAAATTCCTGATTCACCCATTCTTATTCTCTTTCCAAGCACCGAGTCGAGGATTTGTCTCTCTCTCACAAATGCATTCTGAGTCTTCGATAAAATCTTGTCCATAACCACACTTATACGGCTAGCTAACACCTTAGAAATAATCTTATACACCCCATTAACCAAGCTAATAGGGCAAAAATCACTCATATCTATAGCACTCCGCCTTTTAGGAATGAGGGTGATGAAAGTAGTATTAATACTCTTTTCAAATTTCAAGAAAGAATAGAATTCTCCAAATACTTTCATAATATCTTCCTTCACAATATCCCAACGAGCTTGGAAAAACGACATGGAAAAACCATCCAAAGCCAATGCCTTGTCCTTAGACATACCTCTAACCACATCAAGTACTTCCTCTTCCTCAAAAATTCTCTTTAACCAGTCTGAACTAAATTGATCAATGGACTCAAAAGCCAGCCCATCTAACTTAGGTCTCCATGAATATTCTTCCTGGAAAAGCTTCTCATAATAATTCACAAAATGATCTCCAATCTCCCCATTATCGGTTAAAACATTATCTCCTACACGAAGAACCTCAATAGCATTGAATCTACAGTATGAATTAGCCATTTTGTGAAAGAATTTCAAACATTTGTCCCCTTCCTTCAACCAAAGAATTTGTATTTTTGCCTCCACGAAATTTCCTCCATAAGAGTAAATTTGTCAATTTCTGCAATAATCCATTTCTTCATCTCTTTTCCTCATTTGAAATTTCACCCTTCATCTCCTTATCCTCCAATGAATGCAGCTGTTCCATAAGCAGTTTCCTTTTATTATTAACATTGCCAAGAACCTCCACATTCCATCTTTTCAGATCTTGTTTTAATGCCTCAAGTTTACCAGCCAAAACAAAGATGGGTGTACCAGAAAAATTATATGAGGCCCACCACCTCCTTCCCCTTTCAACAAAACCCTCATCCTCTAACCAAATATTTTCAAATTAAAAAAAATCTATTTCCACTAAAAATACTCCCACAATCCATCATGATAGGAAAGTGATCAGAAACAATTCTCTGCAATCTTTTCTGACTCAACTCTGGAAATAATGCTTCCCAAGAAGCTGAAACCAAAAATCTGTCCAACCGTGACAATGCTCTCCCATTTGACCACATAAAATCCCCTCCCACCATATAGGTAAATCAACCAGCTGCAACTCTGAAATGAGATCAGAAAACTCAGACATAGCTCTAGTGATCAGAGAATCCCCTACTCGCTCACAAGGAAAGTGAGTAATTTTAAAATCCCCTCCTATGCACCATGGAAGATCCCACCACCTACAGATTCCCGCCATTTCATCCCACAAAATACTTCTACTAGAATCCGAATTTGGCCCATAAACACCAGCAAAAGTCCATTCTACTCCATCATCCACATTTTTAAAATGACATGCCACCAAAAATTCTCCCACCTGATAAACTGCTATTTCCACAGCCCTCTTATCCCACATTACAATAATACCTCCCAAAGCTCCTTCAAAAACTAATTCTACCCCGCCCACGCAGTGACAATTCCATAAACTATTAAAAACCGATTGATTGACTATCTTCAATTTAGTTTCTTGAAAACAAACAACATCAGCCTTCCATTGACAAACCATATTTTTCACTCGGAGACGTTTCCTAAAGTCATTTAGTCCCCAAACATTCCACGAAATGATTTTGGGCTTCATGGGAAACCATTGATAGCCCGCTCCTTGCCTTTGTCTCTGCAGGCAATCCCTTCCTTGGAATCTTGGATTTGAAATTAATATTGCACTCCAATCTTTTCAACTTCTCCTTCTTAGAAGCTGATCTAGCTAGAGCGGGTTGACCAACCTCAATGGCAATAAGAAGAGCTCTAAATTACACCTCAAGTCCGTCGCAGGAAATTCCAACACAATTTCTGATTTCTTGCACCTTCCTCAACACATTCAGAAGATTTGCTTGGCCATTCAATGCCTAGATTAATAGAGCACAAAGGAACATGATCTAGATCTTCATCTGATTCAAACACCTCTCCAGATTCACAAGATTCAAAACCTTCACCTCCACCAACCACCATCTGTAAGTCCGGAAAATTAATCCGAGTGCATGGAACCTTAGAGATAGACTTCTTAACCCCCCCTTAGCCCTTCACCATTTTCATCTTCAACCTCATCAACATTCCTTGGAACCTCATTCCCAACAGAAAAATTAAAACTCGACCCTGTAGAATCCCCAAAAGTTTTTTTGAAGTTTTTTTTTAATCTCTTTCCTCTCTCTATACTTTTTTCTCTCCGTACAAGTGAAAATTTTCTCTCCATTTCTTTTTTTCATTCACGTTCTGTCGTTAAGGATGGATTTTAGTTGATTCTCACGTCGACGGGGGGTGAGATGGGATTCAGGAGGGAGTTTGTGATTGACTCTAAACTATTTTCTGTTGTGAGAGAGGGTGGCTTGATCCGCATTACTGAGAGGGGTAGGAGGTTCAAGCAGGAATTACTACTTGGATTGGGGACTGCACAATGGATAGGAGGAGCCTTGGAGGACTGCGTGATAGATAAAAGGAAAGATCTCTTTTTATCTAGGAGGGAGGGATACCGGAGTTTTATCATCCAGAGGTCTTCAAACAGTAGTGGTCGTTACGTAAAGGTGGCTGTGTATGGTGATTGAGGAAGAAACTGTTGCATTTTTGTCCCTGAAGAGGAAGGTGGTCGTGGTTGGAGTAGTCTGAAAGAGGCGTTGAAGGAGAGTTTGAAGGTAGTAAAAACCAGCCATGGCAAACCTGCAGGTGGTAAGGTGAAGTCTTACAGAGAAGCTTTGTTGATGGAGGGGACACAGGTGGGGCCAGTTGGTGCAGGAGAAGGTGATGTGCATCGAGCCCCACGAGAATAGACGAGGGAGAGAGAGAGTGGAAGAGACGTGAAGGAAATTTTGTTGCTGGTTCGTGATTTGCAGGTTCAATTGAGGAAGGTGCAGGGGGAGATGTCCTTGGTCAGGAAGATGGTGGGGGAGTATAAGGATGGGATGGAAACGGGGAGTTTAAGGGACAGAAATTTAAAAAGGGTAGGCTGGGCTGAAGACTCGGAATGGGCTGGATCTGGGCCAAAGCCCACGGACTTCAGGTTTGACAGAAGGTTTAAGGGGAAAGGCAAAATGGATATGGGCCCGTACTGGGCTGGATCTGGGCCCCAGAGGAAGAGCTCGGCCCGTCAGGAGTGGGCACGGGTCACGGGTTGTGTAACGAGTCAAGGGTCGGGGGGCTCAGTTCCAACAGTTCCACCGCCGATGCCTCCACAGAATCTGCCGGCCGACCAACAGACGACGCCGATATCGTCGTCTGGCACCATTGTCGCCGTCCGTCCAGCAGATTTAGATGATACGGCGTCTGAGCATACCGTGATGACGTCGGTTCAACCTGGTTCATCAGCAAGTCAGCCACAGAATCGGCCGGCCGATCATCTGACGGCACCGATGTCGTCGTCCGTCTCCGATGTCTCTGTCTGTCAAACAGAACCTGTTCGTATGCATACCGAGAGGACGTCGATGCATCTTCCAGCTCCAGCGTTGACTTGGCCACAGAACCTACTGGCCGACCAACAGACGACGCCGATGGCGCCTTCCGTCATCGTGGACGTTGTCGTCTGTCCGACAGAACCCTCTTCCACTAGTCGTTGCGTTGATACGATGCCTTTGGTGAGTCTTCCTTCACCACCGAGCGGATGTCTTCCTCTGAGGACTGTGCAGAACCCGTCGGCCATGCATGGGGAAGAAGGTGATGATCCAGCGAGTACAGTAGGGGTGAACAGTGACCTCGAGGCGGTGGAACACAGTGAAGGAGGAGGAGAAACAGATTCGGCCAGTGAGCTTTTCTTGTCTGATGAAGAGAGTTCTCAAAAGACTTACAGGGGATTAATGAGCATGGAGGGGAAGTGGTAGTGATGGGAGAAGCAAACTTGGAGGGGCAAAAGGAATTTAGGGTGCAAAATCCAATTCCTTTGAACTGTTTGTACCCGGATTCAGTGTCAGATTGGGTATTCCAAACAGTGGTTGATATAAAGGACATGGTGGGACTAAAGTGTGAAGGTTATGAAGAGCAATTCATGGCATTACTCACCGCCATCGAAGTGGGGCACCAACAACAAAGGAAAACGGGGTCCAAGAAACAACGAGAACTTAATAGGCTAACATGGTCCATGAACTCTGAAGGTAGCTCAAGTAGGGAGAGGTCTAAAGGGAAGGGCCTGTCATATTCCAATAAATGAAACCAAAGATTCTCTCGTGGAATGTTCGGGGCCTAAATGAAGCGGGTAAACGTCTTCAAATAAGAAACTTATTGAGAGGGTGGAAGCCGGACATTGTTTGCTTACAGGAGACTAAATTGAAAACAGTCACTACAAAAATTATACGAAGTATATGGAGCTGTGCATATGTCGATTGGGTGTATTTGGCAGCTAATGGGGCCTCGGGAGGAGTGTTGGTGATGTGGGATAAACGGGTGGTGGAGAAATTAGAAGAGGCCGTTGGGTCGTTCTCNTATGTTTTCCACTCTTTTAACAAGCTGAATGTGTCATGCAAGGAAACCTTAATCTATTAACTCACCAATAGTCAAAATCAGGGAAATGATTATTATCATGATCTAACTATGATTCAAGATGCATTACGCATAGAATTGAATAGTACGAAAATTATATTGAAAGGCGAGTGTTCCAAAAATTGGAACAGAATGTAAAACTATTTGCTGAAATATGTACTTAGCAGTAAAACAATTGCCCAGTCAAGAATACTGTCCAACAGAAAAAGAGTGCAATTTAACATACTTGGTGTGATGGTTTTTCTTGATTTTGTGCAACTTTAAATTAAACAAATAATTTTTTTTTTAAAAAACAAAAGCAAATAAGGTCACGAGATTTACCTAGGGATATGATCCCACAGGATATTAATGTACCCACAGCACCAAACAGCACAATAGTAACAAAGTTACGGAAAAACTGCTTCTTTTTCACCTGAAAACTGGAGCAAATAATAAAGATTAAGATCGTATATCATAAGGTTGGGAGCAGGATCTTATAAAGAAAAATTAAAATTTCACCGTTAACATGAGATCAAGAAAGTAATGCAAAGATATAAATAAATGTCAACACTCAAAAAGCAAAAAATATAAGGTGCTCAACAAAATATGATTGTGAACTACTTTGTCGCAGCCGTGCTTTATTTTCTTATCTTGTCAGGTCCATAGATAGGTTGTTTTTAGTAGCTACATTCATCAGATAAGAATAGAGTGGCAAACATAGTAGAAATTTGGGCTTGCAGATAAGAAACCATGAGGTTGGTAAAATAAGTTTAACTGACGAAGTTCCAGCTGATTGACCTAGAAACAGAAACTAGGTCTACATCTCAGATTCTAAAATCATACCATCACCGGAATAAAATGTCCACACTCTTGAACAAAATATCACATTTGGCATGTTTCAGATGCCAAAATTCCAGGGCTTCTAGTAAACCACAAATTTCTTCCCACTAATTTTGCAGCACTCACTATGCCACTTCAGGGAGTATCAAATATATTTCTGCAATTTACGAAATTTTCACCAGTTTAATAAACTCTTACCCATTAAAATTAGACATAGCTAGTTTAAGAAATCAATATGTTCTGAGAAATTGCTTACGATAATGAAGATGTCAAAGCTGGAACCTGTTACTACCCCGTATGGTTACCCAACTCACCTCAACTCACTTCATCTCATCATTACACCTTTTTCAAATCCCCATACACTTTTTCAAATTTCTATATAAAATATAATAAAAAATTTAACTTTTTCAAATCCCAATACACTCATAATATTTAAAACTAATATTCTAACAATATTTTATTCAACTCAACCCAACATCCAAACCCAACCAATTCTTAACAGTCACCAACTTAAATATTATTTTCTAAAATAACTTGTAATTATCAAAATACAAAAAATTTCATAAGTCCACACATTCTGATTCTTATTTTCAATCTTTTACATCAAATGCTTCTGACTTTCTGATAGCATAAGCTACCTGTGGCGTTGCAGCCCTGAGACTCTCACTCTGCTGCAATTTGTTTAGTGGAAGTCCACAAATTGTAGCATAAACAAATTGCAGCAGTGTGGAAGATGATCTACTTGCATCAAATGGTTTATTTGGAGGGAAAAGAATTGCAGAAATTTTGAGGAATGTGAACAAAACATTGAAGGAAGTCAAAACTTTCCTTCCCAATAACCTTTTTTTAACTTTGGACGGCAGTTATAGACATAAATGTGCATAACTTTATCTTTTTCCCCTAGACAGGAGTTTGTCTTGTAAATATCTCATGTACCTGACTAGCGTCTTTTGTACTCTACAATGACATTTGTTACATTAAAAAAAAAAAAAATGGTGTATTTTACCCTTACTTTACTTTGCAAAATCAAAATTAAAGAGTCGATAAGCGAACCTGACTACCAAACTAAGACAGCGATGAATTGATGATGCTGAGACAGGCTTTTGGATTCTCAAATTCCATGGTACCAAAAGGTAAAGCAAGTTTCAAGATCATATGAGTTCTTTCAGGGAAAAGCATATGATTGTTAATGACATAATGAGCAATTTAAGGTACCTACCACAACTTGAGGTAATCATCAAATCCATAAAGAAAAAAACTCCTGTTGCTACCTAAATTTTGTTCATCATCCGTAAGAAACAATTGATGCATAACAGAAGGCAAACCAATCATAACATCTAAACCAGAAATAAGTACTGAACGGAAAATTGCTCAATTTGTTACATAACAAGACTAATGAGACCATAAACTTTTGATCAGTAAGAGACTGTAAATTACCCAGCATTAAATATTATTGGCGGCAGAAGGTATATAAAAAAAAGATCTTCACTAAAGACGAAAATATGAGAGCTTTTTCCCCCACTTGTAAGCAGAATAACAACTCCGGTACACACACCCTGCAACAAACCCACATAAAAATGGAAAATTAGCCACTAACATTTTAACAAACAAGATAATTAATTTTACCGATGGCTTAGCCAACGTAATAACCCAAGATTGGAAATTTCATCTCTTTTCCTCTCTTTCCCATAAGCAAGCAAATAAGCGGGTAAGAGCGAAACTCACAATCACAAGGGCAGTGATAGACTCGTTCATCCATCGGTTCTCCTCAAGAAGATGGCCAATCACAATACAAGCACAAAGGAGTGCCACGAAGAGGTTCATCGAAACCACCGAGGCATGATCGGAAGTAAATAGCATTTGCAATTTCGGGATGACAGAACTCAATCCGATAGCCATTATTTCCACCTCTCACTATAGAACCAATCTATGATAGTTGATCTATAAGATTTTAGATTTCCTTTAGAGCAAACAATCTACTGAATCTATGTCTCCGAACAGTCCATCTCAAAAATACCTTTGGATCTCAACAATCAAACCAATCCTGCAATCGAACATACCAAAAAGTAAGCGCATTCCTTTGAGTAATCAATCTCAGAACTACTAAATAATAAAACGCTTCAACACAGTAAAGACCAGCTAACACTTGCGCTTTATTCTGTTTCTGAACAGAAATGAAAAGGAAGGGTAGGGAAAAAAAGGAAACGAATACAGGAAACAAGTTTGGAGAAAAAAAATGAACAAAGCAAAACGGGAAGAAGCTTCCAACCGTAAGAAATAAAAACCACGAGAAATCAATGTTTCCACTTTCCGGAAAACATGTGAGTCACCGATCGTTTCCACTTTCCAGAAAAAGAGACAATAGAAAGTTTCCGAGTTCCAAACATTGTTTTGTTTGTTTTTCTTTGCTTTTTCTCAGCAGCCAAACGGATAATCGTTGTTGACCAACAATGCGCTTTGATAGCTAGGAAACATCGTGGGAAAAAGAGAAGAGAAAAGAAAAAAGGGCTTACCAAAGCACTCCCGGGACACATGCACAGATAACACATCGAAAGCAAGAAGCTTGCGAATTGGCGCGTATAAAACGAAAAACGGAATCAGAGAATTCGAAGAACAGAGAAAGATAGCTAGCAATCAATCTCTGCTTCGAATTATTAGGGCAACGCAAGATCTAGAGCTCTACGATTCTCGCAAGTCGCCACAATGCACGAACCTGAGGATAGCTACAAGCTCAGTTGCGCCAAATTTGCCTGGTGAAGACAGAGACAGAGAGACAGAGAGAGGGGGGGGGGGAGGGAGAGGGGGGGAAGGGAGGGAGGGTTCAGAACATTTTAGAAACGTTGAAGTTCTGGAAAGAGACGGAGAAAAATGGAAGAAAATCTACGAGAGAGAAAAGACAGAGATCGACTGATCGAGAGACGTGTGGTTTGGGAAGACAGACAGGGAGAAATTGGCGCACAGAGAAATAACAGAAATGATTATATGGTGTGGCGGACGCATAAGAAGACTACGATGGATCTTGCTTCCTTGCCGTTCGATCTCATTACCAATATTTATTAGTGTTTTTCCCGTAATTACGTTGTTATAAAAATTAATTCATAATTTTGTGACGAGATAAAATAGTTTTAAATAAAAATTAAAAGTTAAATAAAATATTATTATTCTTTGAGATTTGAAAAAAATAAATTATTTATTATATTTTGTGTATAAATTTAAAAAAGTTGTAATGATGAGGTGAGATAAGATGAGATGAAAAACTTTCACTATCCAAATGAGGCTTAGTACATGTATGAGATTGCAGTAGAAAATATAATTTATAAATTTAAAACTTATAACTTATAACTTAACTAATAAATTTTACTATTAAAAAGTTATTTACTATTTGGTAATCATATATTTAAAACACTTTCAAACATGTTATGTTTGTTTAAGAATAACGATTATTTGAACTTTTAAAAATTATAACCATATCTTTAAGAATTTAAAGTTATAATTATCTTAAAGTTGTATAGATATTTTTATCTATTGATAATAATTTAAAAATTCAAATTATGTTCCGTATTATCCAGAAAATCATGTTTGAGAAAAAGTATCAAAATGATATTTTTTCTTAAACTTACTTTTTAACTTATTTGAAATAAAAAGTATTTTTATATGTAACATTCAAACAACCTAATTTTTCTATTAAATGGGTTTTAAGGCTATTTAATTACTTTTTAAAACTATTACCGCAATCCCAAATAAACCCTTATAATATTATGACTAGAGAAATGCTATAATGTCGCTTCAGTTATACTGCTCACTTTGCTCTATTGACATGTAGTGCCATACGATTTATTAAGAAAATAAAAATATATATATTCAAAACAAAATAGCATTCAAAAATACAAAAAGAATAAGATTGAAACTTTAAATTCTCTCTATCTCTTTTATATAATTTTTATAATAAATCACGTAGCAACGCACATCAATAAGTATACAGTATAACAGAAGTGACATTACAAATTTTCCTTATGTGTGACGTTAAATATAATTTTAAAGTATACAAAATCTACGTTTTTTTTAAGTGAAATCGTCTATTAAAAAAGTAATTATTTTCATATGCCTTTAATAATTTTTATTTTTAAAAGAAATGCACGAATAGGGGTGAAAGTTGACCGGTCCGGACCGGAAAAACCTACCGGACCGGTACTGGACCGGTCAGTACCGGTCCGGTCTCGGTCTTCCTTTTAGTGGACCGAAATCATTTGGTCCGGTCCACGGTCCAGGGGTTTTTCACCTCTCTTTTGATCACAACCATTTTGGACTAGTGTGATGATCACGGTTTTTTAGTATGCCTTTATGTATGAATTATATTTCAAGTATTTGGGATATATTTAGTTTGGTGCATAGTATTGCTAAAGAAAAAGATTATCCGCTGCGAATATTGCATAATGCTAGATGCATGTTAGGAACATTGCATCTTATATGTCATGAACGGGGGCAGGTAACCTTGTGTTGCATGTCTCGACGCTTCAAATGTCCGTTCAATCCCAAGCGGAATTTGGGGGCGTCACATAACCTATTAGACTACTGGTAATATAGTATAGCTATATATTAGTAATATTAGTTATAGTGTATTAGTGATTTAGTATAAGTTATAACTATATTAATTATTAGTATAAGTATAAGTTGTATAACTATAGTCTATACTCTATATTAAACTATTAGTATTTATTTTATTTTTATACCATATTAGAGTCTAGATTATTAGTATTAGTAATTTAGTATAAATATTTGTATTAGTATAAAATTATACATATATTGTAATTTATACCATAACTCTTAAGACTTAATAGTATTAGTAATTAATAGTAAATACATTAAAGAATATAACAATACTTTAATACTAAATATATATAGTTATAGACTTATAGTGATTACTTATTAGTAATATAGTATAGTTATATAATAACTATATAATATAGTATAGTTAAGTTAAGTGATTAGTTATTATAATTAGTATAGTTATACTAATATTAGACTATTAGTAATATTATTTATAGACTACCCACTTAATTTTTAGTATATGTTATAACTATGGTCCATATTAGTATAAGTATAAGTTTAAGTTATATAACTATACTCTATATTAGACTATTAGTATTTATTTTATTTTTATACCATATTAGAGTCTAGTGTCTAGACTCTAATATTAATTTACTCTATTAGTATTAGTAATTTAGTATAAATATTAGTATTAGTATAAAATTCTAAATAATAGTATTAGTTAATAATTACTTAATGGCAAGTTAGTGATAGAATTAGGTTAGATGAAAATTATATAATTAATTATATACAATTATTATATAATCAATATATTATATATATAAATTAAATAAAAAAATTTCATTCGGTCCGGTCCGG
>QGSO01001353.1:0-36047 GCA_011037825.1 Carya cathayensis
GATATGTACACATGGGTTAGCACGTTCTTTCATCTTGAGGAGTGTTGTAATTAGTTTTCTGTATAAATAGGACAGAAATCAGTTTTGTAAGTAATTCTTTTCCTTTAATAAAAGCAGAGGAAACTTTCCCCTTTTGTAAACTTTCATTTGCTCTTTAGGTTTTCTATACGATAGTTTGGAACTATCATCTTTCTACAATTATATCTTTTGTCTCCCAGCAAACTGGCATAAATGAATTTGACTATCGAGAGATTAGCTAGAGATTCCTCTACCCAGTGCTTTAAGTTCATCTCTTCAACAAACATGTTATCTGTAGGCTTCTTTCTCGTGAAAGTTTCCATTATTAAAATGCCATAGTTATACACATTGCCTCTTGTAGAAATAATCCATTTGGATCCATACTCTATATTATACAAAAGAAAAAGGTGGAAATTTAAAGGATTTGAAATGTATAAATCAATTTTCTATGATCAATGGAATGCAAAATCAGCATTATAAGATCACATGGTTTGCTTTATAAGATCTTCATCTCCTAAGAGTTTGGCTATTCCAAAATCAGCAACATGTGCAATCATATCTTCACCCAACAAAATATTGTTAGGCTTCAAATCACATTGCACAATAGTTTTCGAGTAACCAAAATGAAGGTATTCTAGTGCTGTCGCCACATCAGTCATTATGTTTAGCCTTTGTAATATACTAAAAAAGCAGTCATTAGAATAAAGCCAAGTCTCCAAGTTCCCATTGGGCATGTATTCTAGTACAATGGCTTTGAAGTCAATATTACTGCAAGCACTAATGATTTTGACAAGATTCCAATGACGAATATTACTTAGTACCTCACACTCTACACCAAAGCTATGAAATGCCGCTTCTATTTGCGAATTTAAAACTTTTATTGCAAAATTCTTACAATCCAAGTAAGTTGCTTTGTACACAGACCCAAAACTTCCTTCTCCAATCAACATATTTTGATTAAACCCTTCTGTTGCTCTTAGCCGCTCATGGTGAGACACTATTCTCCATGTTGCTAAAGAAGACAAGCCTACCGAACTTGTTGACTTCTTTTGGCATTTTTTTGAGATTAATACGAGGGATGCCACAAGTATTAATGTTAATCCAACTGCAGGTAGTAAAAATGTTAGTATATGCCTTATTTTGGACCTTCTTGATCGAGAAGCATCTTTTTGGCAGGGGAGAACTTGCAATTGGGGAGCACCACAAAGTGCATCATTTGATATAAATGATGCAGTCGAGAAGTTTATAAATGGTTCTCTTGTAGGAATTTCTCCTCATAGTCTATTGAATGAGACATTCAGATATTTACGATATATGAGTGCTTCTAAGGATTTGGGAATCTCTCCAAATAAATTATTACCGGAAACATTCAAGAGCTCCAAGCTTACCAAATCACCAAATGATTTATGAATTGAACCTTCTAATTGATTCCCTGCTAAGGAGAGAATATGTAGATCTTTGAGACAACTAATTGTCATCGGGATATCACCTGATAATCAATTGTTTGATAAATCCAACTCTCTCAGTACTTTCGTATTTCCAAGCTGTATTGAGAGGGGGCCACTTAGAGAATTCAATGATAGTTCAGCCTCCAATAAATTTGTTAAGCTCCACAAGCTCAAAGGAACTGTGGAAGTTAATTTGTTTGAGCCAAAGTAGAGGTATCTTAGCAAAGTCGTATTATTTATGCATCAAGGAATTTGTCCATCTAGCTTACTGCCTCCTAAATTTAACTCAAACAAGCTCTTTAAATGATAAAGATTTGATTGGATGGGACCCTGCACTCTATTATTATCCAAGTACAAACCTTGGAGCATTCCCAATTTCCCCCATGCAATTGGAATCAGCCCAACCAACTCATTGTTCCCTAAGCCCAAAATTGTCAAACTGCTTAAATTGCCAATATCTTGGAAAATGCTACCCTTGATATTGCAACCACCCAATAAAATTATCTGAAGAGACGTGGAGAGATTTCCAATGGAATTGTGAAGGATAGCATTTAGTGATTTATTGCAAAAGATAACTTTTTTAGATATATGCAATTTGACAAAGAAGAGAAAAGGCTATTCATTTATGGAGATCCAATAGTCAAATTATTGATTTCTATGTTGAGAGACAGGAGGAGACCTAAATTACCAATTGTATTTGCAATGAAACCAGAGAATGAGTTCTTAGACAAGTCTAGATGAATGAGTTGTGATGCATTGGAGATGGAGTTGGGAATTGTTCCATTGAGTTCATTCCCCCCAAGCAAAAGCTCTTGAAGATTTGGAAGGAAAAGGCCTAGATTTGATGGGAGAGGCAGAGAGCTTATTCCAAGACATTCCAATGATTTGTAGTGTTGAGATATTGAAAACCTCGAACGGAATTGGGGTAGAGAAATGGTTGACTCCGATATTGAGGTCCTCCAAGTTTTGCAAATGAGTAAATTCATTCGAAATTACACATGTGACAATATGAATAATCATGAGACATTAATTTATCAAAAGATAAATAAAGATTCTGTAAATCATATATATTGAGAAGGGTCATATGTCTAATGACAAAAAAAAAATAAAAACGGGGGTTCCATAATTAGGATTCATGAAAGGAAAACGCAAAATCCACCATAATGGGTCTCAATAGTGGCTATATATATAGGTTTTTGTTTTTGTGATTAAAGAATTATTTTTTAATGATGCTGTGAATTTTTTAAAAAACATTTAATGGTATAAAAAAAGCATGGAAAAAATAAAAAAAATACAAAATAAAAAAGCCAAATCTCCTTCTCACCTCTCGGGAAATCAAATTTTTTTTTTTCTTTCAGAAAATGGGAGGTGGGGGTGACCAGTGTAGCAATCCCTGGGCATGACCATAGGAACCATTCCCTGCTACGGAATGTATAGTTTGAGCTATAGCTATTGCCCTAAGGGCGTGCCCGTCACCACAGTACTTCGAAATTGTTTAGCTGGTCTAAAGCTCATCCCATGATCCAAATGTTAGGTATTACTATCACAAGTGGTTTCAACTTATATCTTAATTCAAACTCCTGACTTTGAAATCATGAAATACCAGTTCGTACCAACTGGGCTACCACCTTGGTGGTCTCAGAAAATCTAATTAAGACAGAGATTTGGTCCTTCACCATTTATTACTTTTTGTGTGTTTATATATGTCGGTGTGTATGTATATATATAATTTTACAGAGATAATTACATTTTCTCCAATGAATTAAAACGTATCAATGGTAATTATTATCTCTTAATCTTTAATTTAATACATCTTGGACCTAAGTTTAAAATTCTAGTGAGCATGGAATACAATGTACATAATAGTTTGTATTGGAAAAATATAAATAAAAAATATATCTATAACAATTTTTTTCTTTAAATAAAACAGCAGTAATGAACAAATTATATATTTCTATCCTCCCCAATATTAACTTTTTTTTCCTAGAGGACTTTTTAAAAATCTTAGCTTGCACGTATATTCAATTGAAAGGCGACCAAGCCGAAAACAATTACTTTTTAAGCACGTACGTACGTACATCTGATAGTCAATGATGCTTTCCAGGATTTTAATGCACAAACTACATGTACTTAATGACTAAATTAACTTATCAGTAAAGTTGTTTCCGGAAAGGTACAAAGTCCTAAGCATGGTTTAGTTTCCAATTGCTGGCAGTACTCTTTCGGTGAAATTATTAACCAACACCGACAAATATTGCAGTTGCTTGCAGCTGAAAAAAGTGGATGGAAGTCCGCCATAAAATCTGTTGTCAGAAAGTTGAAGCCATTGTAAGTTGGAAAGATGATCAAATGTATCTGTTGGAAGTCTCCCTGAGAGCTCATTGAAGTAAAGATCAATCGATTTCAAGGAAGGCATGTTAAACAAAATAGAAGGCATCAGACCTGAAAGGTTATTATCTCCAAGATCAATTTCTTGCAAGGTAGATATATATGTTGGAGAGGGAGGAAGTTATATAACCCAAGAACCCATTGAAGGCCAAAATGATCCTTTCCAAGGAAGACATGTTCGATAAGGATTGTGGGATAGCACCAGTAAATCTATTGCCAAATAGAAACAAATCTCCAAGTTTGGATAATATTCCCAAAGATGATGGGATTTCTCCATTAAAGTTGTTGAATCGAAAGTCCAAGTTTTTCAACCGGTAAAGACGAGACAACTCAATGGGCACATAGCCATGAAAATTGTTGTTTCTTAGTCTTAGACAAACAAGAAATGAAAGGTTTCCTATATATGGTGGAATCGTACCCTCAAGACCCATGTAAGAAAGGTTCAAGGCTATTACTCGGTAATGTCTAGAACCACAAGTGACACCAATCCAATTGCAAATAGATGTATTGGTGGACCAATTGCTCGCTAGAATATTATGATCGGGGTCGGGATGAGAAATACCAAACTTTGGCAAGAATAGCAGATTGATCTGTGACAATATTTGGAATGATTGCATTAATTGAGATAGCCATATTGTAACATCGTACCAAAAGCATTATCACACAAATGAGGACTCTATCATGAGTGATGTATCTAATGATCATTTGAGGTAGGGGAATCAGTGTATATATATGGCACTCAAAGTTAATGGAGCATTAAAAAATTTTGAGGATAATTAAAGGGTAGGGGAGTTGACCAATAATGACCCGAGAGTTGTGATCACATTCACATATACCTAATTAATGCTGGTTCCATTTTGTTGGAGTATGCGTCTCTTCACCTTGAAATTGATAAAGCTAATAAGTTATCTAAATTTAAACTATTTATTCTCATCTTATTATTAGAATTTTTTTAAATCTTCATATAAAATATAATAAATAATTTAATTTTTTAAAATTTTAAAATAAAATTATTATTAAAAAATTATATTATAATAATAATTTATTTAATTTTTAACAAAATATCTAATCTCATTTCATTTAAGAGTAATGTTATATATAGTCGTGAAATGTGCAAACGTCGCACAATTACTTTGAAAAAGAGTGAGATCTACGATTAAAAAGTTAAAAATTATTTTTTTCATGTGAATTTCATATTAATTAATTTATTTTTTTTAAATTGTGCATCCCTTATACAACTATAATTTAAATATAATTTTTTTCATCTAAACTATATATCCAAATGAGATGTTAACGTTCCTTAGATCTAAACTAAAGATCATGCACCTATTAAAGTAGGACAGGTCTAAAGACTACTTGACTTAGTTAGGTTAACGTGCACATGGGTGCACGCAAAAGCAAACAGGAATTAATATCCCACTTTTCCTGATGGCGAGGCGGCTGATGAAGACTGAAGCAAGTCGGTAGCTATTGTCAAAAGGGAAATGATGGCATTACTTATCTTTTACCATTTTCTACGACTTTTTAATACAATAATATTATTTTAAATATCTATTTTATTTTTGATTTTAATTTGCTGTCTTTAAAATTAAAAAAAATATTATTTTATAAAAAAAGTTGTAGGGAAATTGTTATTTCATTGACTTCGGTGCCCAAAGTCGATAGTTCAGACTTTATATTTTAAAATTAATTGTGAATAATTTTTTCATTTTAATAAATGAGTCACAAATTTTTTTTTTTTTTATAATGACATTAAATTTATTTTATAATAAAAATAATTTTACAATCTTACATACAATGTTAAGAAGTCATTGCAATCATGAACCACTCCATTTCTAGTGATATATAATTTTCCATGGCCACAACAAAGCATACTACAATAGAATTTGAATTTTGTGACATAAGAAACTGTCACTGAAAATAACCAAGTAGTCATTAAAAACATATGGTGATGGTTTGAAACTGTCACCACAATCGTTACCTAGAAGTCGTCACACAAAATAATTAGTGACGGTTTACTGTTCAACCGTCACATAATGTTTTTTTACTGATGGTTGGAAGTCTTCCGTGAGATGCAACGTTCGAACATTCAATTTTTTTGTGACAATTGAAATCTATCACACAAAATAACGTTTGAACGTCCGGTCTAAAGTTTGAAAGTAAACTCGACCGATTGACATTCGAACTACATAAGTTGACGTGCATTAGTTATGTTTCGAACATTTAATATTTACGTTTGAACATTAGCTACCTTAGACGTTTGAACGTTGCATTCGAATGGTAACGAAAAAAGCGTTCAAACGTAACGTGTATAACGTTCAGATGTTGGGTCTTCATTCGAACGTTGATAGTTTACTCATTTGAACGTTTAGTTCATTTGAGGGTAAGTACATTTGAATGCTTTATTATAATTTGGTGTCATTATGTTTGAACATTACTTCGAATGTGAATCAATGTTCGAATGTTTCTAATTTACATTCAAACTTACATATCATAAATATTAATTTCATAAAATTAAAAAATATACAAATTATATCATATTACACCATAAATTTAACAACTAATAATGTCTTATAGAGTTGCAAAATTAGATATTAAAAGTTCTAAACAATGATAATATTGATAAAACTTATTTTTTTTCTTCTTTCCTCACCCACTGTGATCCTGTTGTAGTGACATAACATGTTCCATCTGGACCACTATCTCCCTTTGTACTTGTTCTTGGACATCAATGTGCATTCTTTTCTTCTGGTCTCTCTGTCACTCTTGCAAACGCATCTCTAAATCAGACCGTTGCTCCAAGAGAGACTCCAACTCCTACTTTCTCGACCTCATATACTCAATTTCTTGCCATGCCGCATCTAACTCTTTGATAAGATTATTAATTTCTAAACTCGAGGTCGTGGAGGATGAACCGAGACTCTTGAAAGAACATCCCAAACATCATAGCAAACCAAACTTGGTCCTGAGTACTTGCGTGAATATGTTCATGTCACTAGGAGAATATTCCCCAGAAGCTGATTGCATCTTCATTATTTTTTCCTTCAATTAGAAAGAAAACACCTAATAAGCAACATATTAAAAGAAATACAAATAAAAAATAAATTATTCACATGTTGCATAATTTATTTAAAAATATTAACATTGCTTACATAAGTAGCCACTGTGACGGGATCCATCCACTCACTGTGCTTATTAGTGTAATTAGCAGCAAAGACATGAATGAGAGAAAAATTTTCAGGATAATCACGTTTCTAACAAAGCCACATTAGCAATGTTAAAACATAATGTTACTACTTAAATAAAAGAATATGATAAAAATGAGTAAATTTCTATAAGTTATTAATTACAATTTTATCAGCAAGATACTGGAATGACCTTGAACTGGAACGATGGTGGATAGTCAAAGCCGTTCTATTATGTACATTTATAGAACTTAAGTGCTACAAAATTAATCAAGAATGTTAACTATAATATATATATATATATAATATAGAACGAATATAAATCTAAAATATATGATAACATGGATTTGTGAAAAGATCATAACACTTTCTCCAATCATCTAACTTCCTTTTCTGAAAAGAGGACTGTGCAGCCTCTTCCAACGTCTCAAATTTCTTGAAGTGGTCATGACATCGTCCCTTGTGACACAGAAATAGTGCAGCCATCAACTCATTCACAGTTCGCACATCTTCGCTACGACCAAAATTGAGGTCAAATTCATCCTAAGAAATGAATTACGTAAAAAATATGAAATTAAACTTAGGTGAAAGAAATGTATTCTCAACTCAAACTCACCAGTACACAACTCCGAATGTGCTCCTTAATGTCATTCGGAACATCTTGCTATGATTGCACATAAAAAGGAGCATAAGCTCGGACTAGTGTGCTAACATAGGAGGAAAGCGATGCAACACTATCATCCACTAGCCCAGTGGAGTTATTAGGAATGGTGACCTTGATTTTTCCATGCCTTATATTTTTCTCATGAGCGATGCCACGTGTTAAGCCATGTCTGCGACGTGACAATGCATTAACTAATATAAATAAAAGTATTAAATACAATTTTTGAGAGTATTAAAATATAATTAATTATCAATGATGTTTCCTTACTGGTAGGTGTCGACTGGCTGTCTGTATCTTGTGTATCAAATTGTTTAGGAGCGGAATCTTCAATTGAGGAGTCTTCAACAGGTTTGAGACTTGGCGGAGGAGGCACATTTCTTCGTTGTCGTTTTGGTGACATCCTTGAAAATGATTAATATGATAAAAGAAATTGATTAGAATAAATTATGAAAAATGTAATATTGTATAGTCACCTATATGAATAAAATATTTAGTACTTTTATTCTTCATCTTCATATGTATTTTCTATACTTGTTTCAAAATCTCATTCAATAACATTTTCATCATCATTATCAACCTCTTAATTGTCTTCATCATCGACTTCCTCTCCAGATTCTTCTTCTTCTTCATCATTTACTTCAACTGAATGATCATTTAATACGGATGGGTCGAGATGTACGGGTAGGACATCATCTCTACGTACGGGGATTAGCTAGAGTGCAGCGAGGTCAATAAATAAATTAATACTCTCTCCATCTTCCTAGTATGCTTCTACAATCAGAGTGTCGTGATCCACAACCATTCGAAAAACAAATGTTTATACCACTCATCAAGTTATCTCTCCACTATCTTCATTAGCACCTTTCATTGGATCAATCAAGTAATAGACTTGGGCAACTTGACAAGCCAATACGTATGGATCATTTTTGTACCATTTAGATGCAGTATTGACACTTGTAAAGTGATTATCCCTATGTATCGAAAACCGACCACTGCCTAGATCCCACCAATCACATTTAAAGACAAATGTCACAGACCCACCTAGATGTTTCAATCCAATAATGTCATGTATGAGCCTAGAGTAGTCAATATCATCTGTTCCATGACTCCCCTTGACCAACACACCACAGTTTTGAGTATTTCTATTACATTCACAGTTAAAAATATGGAATCTATAATCTTGAACGGTGCATGCAATTAAGGAGAAACTGATCCGGGATCATGAGCATGTTGTTTCAAAATCTAACAATTGAAATAGTATATAATTATTAAAAGTTATCAAGAATTAAAATGGTTCAATAAAATTTTGTGTCATATAGATAATTTTAATTCACATGTACTGTTGAAACAGTTTGAAAAATTCTTCTTCGTGTCTCGCCTCTATATTATCTACGCTTTCTATCCTAAATTTGTCCATGTGCTCATTGTATATAAGTGCAAAAGAATATTAGTTTTGAGCACAAAAGTTATAGTTAAATTTTTGTAACTACAATTATTCGAAGCATGCAACGACATATCTGAGATAATAATCAATCTCCCAACAATTATTCAACACGTACCACCGATCTTTACCCAACTATCCACCAATTAAATTGTAACCCGTTTGTGCACCCAATGGTCGTATATTCTGGGAAAACATTGATAGCTCATGAGGAGGCGAAGTAGAAAGATCAGCATTTCGCTCTTCACGATTAAGACATTGTACCTCACTTGGTTTGAATGACTACTAATTAAGAGGGCAACTATTTCTAAATCAGCAGATCCTAAGTATAATTATTTGTTGATATATGAGTTTAGTTTACAACCAAAGAGAAAGTTATTAAATATATCATAATTAACAGAGTTTCACTTATATCTAGTTGGGAAAAAAATATACATTAGATGTGTCTTGCTTATTATGGAAATAAATGGGTGAAAATGATTATGCATGCATGGGCTCCCTAATGATCCAAATCGCATTTGTATTTGCCTCTTACAAGCTAATATAGTAATCTTTTTATTTATTTAATTTTTTTTAAGAAGAGTTAGAGCCACATGTCCAATAGTGGCCCTATCCCAAATTTATTAATAAAACCCTCACTTGTGGCAGAAGAATACCGAAGACCAATTATACACTTGAATGGTTACAAATAAGAAGATAAAACAACCTGAACCCAAGTGTTACTACATACACTATACTCCTAGCACAAATCCTTATTTTGAAACAAACCAAAAGATTAAAAGACCAGAACCAATAACACACCTAAAGATCAAACACCTGAAGCAAACTATCATCATTCCAAATTATGATCTCATAGAAGGGAGACCTAGTTTATCCACCTTTAAAATAACTTTAAGCTTCCATGGAATATCATTAAAGTTGATCAACGTACCAGACTAATGATTCGAGGCCAAACGAGCAAAAAAATCAGCTCCTGTATTTCCTTCTCTATAAACATGACTTATCTTGACTTGCAAACTGGACAAGATCTCTTGGATTTTGTCTCAATAGTTTTCAAGATACCAAATGCCACATTTACATTTTTCCAACCACTTTAATACAAGTAAAGAATCAAACTCGATCTCAATTCTATGCAAATCAAACTCCTTACAATGCTACAACCCATAATAAAGAGCTAGTGATTCTATTTCATTATTCGAACCATGAGACAACTCTTTAGCAAAAGCCAACCTCAAACATCCCTGATCATCCCGAATAAGGCCACCCACCCCATGCAACCTGGACTCCCCAACAAACTCCCATCAACATTCAACTTAAACCATCCCCTATTCAGTCTATTCCACTTTACCAAACAAACCTGCTTTCGTAAAGGAGCTTTAACCAAAATAAAAAAGTAGCCAATATTTGATCATCACCATCTTTTTATTTTTTACTTGCCCTCAAGCGTAAACCCACCCACCAGAATAAAGAGCCTCTACTAGAATGAATCAAAGAGACATGCCTCTCCTTGACATATTTTGCCTTGAAAAAATTAACCCATACTGAGTTTTGAGTTAATAAATTCGATGCAAACTTCATAAAGAGCGATACATGCACATCTTCAAATTTCCCTAGTCCCATGCCCCCTTTAAGAGTTGGGTTACACACTATTTCCCAAGAAACCCACTTTCTTATTGGCTTGCCATTAGAAGATCGCCAAAAAAAATTACTCATGAGCCCATTAAGGTTAGCCATCATAGCCTTAGGAGCATACAAAATAGAAAATAAGGGAATCGGGATACTTGCCACAACGTGCCTCAATAACAAAATGCGAGCACTAGACGATAAAAACTTGTTTTGCCATCCTTTAAGCTTGCCACGAATTTGGTGTAGTAACTCATCAAAATGAGTCACTTTCAGCCTTCCTGATACCAACAGCGTGCCTAAGTACTTCACCGCAAAGGAACCCTCTGAGAAAGAAGTAATTCTCAAAGCACTCCTTTTCTGAGCACTTGTAAAATACTTAGGGAAAAAAAGGTAGAAGATTTCTGTTTACTCACAACTTGACCAGACCAATCTTCATACTGAGCAAAAAATCCCTGATAACACAAAGCGAGGACTTCCCACCATTAGCAAACACAACAATGTCATCAATATACAATAAATGAGATATAAGAGAAGCGCCCCGAGGATGAGAAAATGGAACAATCATCCCATTTCCAAACTTATGCTTTAACAAGCTGGATAAGATTTATTCCACAAGAATAAACAAATAGAGAGATAAAGGATCCCCCTACTGCAAACCATGCCCACTGGGGAAGAAGCCTTTCATTGTGCCATTCATAACCATAGAGAACCAGGGAGTGGAGATACATTGCCTGATCATCTCACAAACCCAAGGGGCAAAACTAGATGAAAGCATGACCTGTAATAGGAAATCCTATTCAACACTGTCATATGCCTTAGCCATATCCACTTTAACTAGGACATTGCCACCACAAACCCGCTTGTTCATCAATGTATCATCTCTTTGGCCAGAGTAAAATTCCCAAATATACTTCTTCTAGGCAAGAAAGCACCAATCTACGAACCAAAATTTTGGAAAAAATCTTATAGAACATGGAGCACAAACTGATGAGTCTAAATTTGTCAAAACCGATTGGGTTTTGCACTTTGGGATTAACACAATATAAGAATCTGAGTAACATCTGGGTAGAGGGGAGCCAATGAAAAACTCCCTAATTGTTGCCACCACATCAGAATCCACAATATCCCACCACGAACAATAGAACCCAGAACCAAAGCCATCTAGACCTAAACTACTATCAGTCGGAATAGAAAACATAGCCTCTTTCACATCTTGGATCGAAGGGAGCTGAAGAAGAATATTGTTTTTCTCCTCCAAAACAACGTTCTGCACAAACAATGATAAATTCGGGAGATCTCTCATTGGTCTTGCCTGAAGGAAGTCACTCAAGAAATCCACAACACTAGCATGGATAGCTTTCACGGAATTCAAACAAGAACCATCTCAGAGTTGCATTTCCTGCATAATCGGCTTATTCACAGAAACAAACGTTTTAAAAAACTAAGCAGATGCCTCACCCTTCTCCATCCAAATAATTTTAGCCTGTTGTGAAAGCCGAGTGTCCTCTCTGAGAAGCCAAACCGCAAGCTCTTCCTTGGCAACTAATAATGTTGTCTCAACCTCTTCAGAAAAGCTAGCTTGCAACTAACATTCAAGTCTTTCTATTTGCTTTTCCAAATTACTAATATTAGTCTCAGTGTGCCCAAAATTTTTATGATTCCAATCCCTTAATACCACTTTCAACTTTTTCAATTTAGAAGCTAACCGAAAGAGATCCACAGCAGCAACTAGAACCTACCAAGTTTCTTTAAAAACCTATCTAAAATTCACATGAGACACCCACATTTTTTGGAACTTAAACAAAGGAGGCCCATATCGACATACTAGAGTCTTTAATACAAAGGACATCGGTGAATAATCTGAAGTCGAGCGAGGCAAATAATTACAATAAGCATCAGCTAACCAGTCCATAGCCAATGGATTTAATAGGCATCTATCCAATTTCGACTAGCTTCTAGCCAAGCCTCTTTGCCCATTACACCAAGAAAACTTGCTCCCCATTGATTTCATTTCAGTTAACCCACAAGTCTCAATAAAATCATTGAACTCATCCATTGCAATTCTCAACTGCAGTCTACCACCACTACGTTCATCATCCCCACGAATAATGTTAAAATCACCAATACATACCCAAGGTGTACCTTGCACTACATCCAACTGTAACAGCCTCCAAATATCTCTCCTCTCCATATGGTTACATTTTGCGTAAACCATAGAGACCACAACAAAGCATGAGTCAATCTTTAGAAAAACAGACACATGTTGAGCACTGCATTAACTAACTGAAACCTTTAAACAATCCCTTCTAACAACCATAATTTTCCACCAACACTTTGATTAGAAAAACCATGTTCAAACTTCAAACTATTTTTCAAAACTCCCAAATTACTATCATCAACAAAAGGTTTAGCCAACATAATAAAATTTACCTGTAACTTCCTCACCAACTTACAAAGTCTTCTTCGTGACGATCGAATCCCACGGATGTTCCAAAGAAGAGGTTGACAAATCATAAATTCATCCGTGCGGCCTTGCTAGGAACCCGAGATGAGCTTCTGAGAATTCTTCCACCCTTAGCTACATTTTTAGCTGTTGTAGCATCACCATTCGAGGGGTAATCTTTATTTTTACACAAATGCTCTACCCTTTCTTCATCGGGCTTAGAGGCATAATCTTTAACAACTACATCAGGTTGTAACTTCACCTTATTGACCAGAATCACAATAGCCAGAGACCCTATCATAAGTCGATCTTCTGTGTTATCATGTAGCACCCCATCCTCTGCCATCTTCTTAACTAACTCCTCAATTACCACTGTGTCACTTGGCTATATCACCATCTTAGAACCCGATATATCCACATCTTGTTGTAATTCCATAGGACCAAACTCCACCACCACTGCTGTAATATCAGTAATGTAATGTATACACCAGAGTTCTGCTATTTCGAAGAACTAGGACCATCCATATTTCTATCCACATTTTTAGCCACCAACACATCAACAAAGAGACATTAGTAGGCAATTAATGAGACCAATTATCCACCATGCTAGTTAAATCTTTACCTACTTCCAATATCTTCGGATCCTGACAACCAACCACCATTAACTCTGTATCAGCACATTCTACAATATAGCTCTGCATTTTGGAATGACTAGGACCAGCCAAATCACTACCCACATTCTCAGCCACCACCACACCAACAACAGTGTCATTTACAGGCAATTCAGGAGACCCAGAAATCTCCATATTTGTTGGAATAGGCACCGACTTATCATTAGGCAAAGAATCAAGATTCAATACCTCCTTAGGCGTGTCTTTCACAGATGGCTTAGGCTTCCAAATATTCACTGGCTTCTCTGGTTCCATCTCAAGCCCCTTTTGTGTGTGATCAACAACCTGAGTAACACCTCCCTTCCATTTACACGTCTTCAAATTATGACCCTGAGTACAACATCTTGAACAAAATGCAAGGAGATTCTCATATTCAACCTCAATATAGAAACTTGAAGCATGGTGAGGATTTCCAATCCAAATCCCCCTAACTGGTTCCCTTGCCGCATCTAATTTCAAACATACCCGTGCCCCATCGGTTCTCCTTGCACATTTGGTGGCATTATCACGAAGCAAAAACCAGCCCAAAGGGGCGGTAATATTCATCAAGAACAATTCATAGTAATAATTTGGTGGTAATCCAAGAAGGAAAACCGGCACCGGGACCAAAGAAGACTCTGTATCCTCATCAAAACCCAGATGCCAATGGAACCCTCTGTAGGAAACACCATCCACATCAATTATCTCCCTCAACAATGCCTTCACAAAATCAGCCTCATTAGAAAGATGCATGAACACATTTTGAGGCTTTCTCATTGCAGAAACCATTGGCTGAGAACTCAGACCCCAATGATTTCGGATGAACACTCAGATTGCATCAAGGGGCTGGTGTTGCCTTAGAAGTTTAAGGACCATCAAATACCTAAAAGGAGTAGCAGATTTCTCGACTTCTTCCTTGGAGAACAGAACAAGATTTCACCATCCATAATTTTTGTAGGATGAAAAGGAACCTCAATTTGAGCTAACGACTGCGGCGAATGGGCCACCAAATCAACAAAAGAACGCTGCCGACCAGCTGCCACAAATGGCTTAGGGGGAGCCTCGGCAACTGCTATACGACACACATAGATAATGAGCCCTAGTAGAGCACGATTAAGAGGAAAAGGGCATTATCAGCATAGTGTATTCTTTTGTGTACTCCGATATAAGATAAAAGTGATATAGTACTCTTGTTGTGCCAAAACAACTATAAAATTGGTTAAATCCTAAAAACTCGTGATAATTTTTTGTGTTTTGCTTATTGCTTTGAGAATGATGCCATTAAATAATGTTCTTAATATTGATTTTGTCATTTTCAATCATACTATTAATGTGGTGCATTATAAGTGATTTCATATATCATTTACTTGTATGAACAATCACTTAAAATGTGTCATCTCTACAAGTGTACGTTACTGAGGATAATACAATCAAGGATACATAATAGTATTACTCTTTTTTTATTATTTATATATATATATATATATATATAGGCTAATATGGCACTCTTCCAAAAAAATAGTATATTTGATGTGTAAAAACGTGTTTTTCTTACTTTTAAATTCTGTTGAAACCAAGATTTTTTTATTATTCTTTTTGAAACCAAGATTTATTGTTCTAA
The DNA here is from genome assembly GCA_011037825.1 of Carya cathayensis. Taxonomy (NCBI): domain Eukaryota; kingdom Viridiplantae; phylum Streptophyta; class Magnoliopsida; order Fagales; family Juglandaceae; genus Carya; species Carya cathayensis. Next base: position 15,485 of record QGSO01001353.1, read on the forward strand.
AATAGATGTGTACGGTATCTTTAGTATGGAGAAATGTTGTTTTTCATCGTAAATCTTACCATTCTCATTCAATCGATCTATTGGTGTGTCATATTTTAAGAAATTTTTCGCACACCAGAAGTGTAAAGATAATTCAAGTAGAAAATACGTGTTTCCCATTACAAAGAAATCAAAGAAAATTCAAACTACCATAATCTTTATTCCAAAAGCAATATCTCTGCACTACAATGCTAGTCCTTATTATAACGGAGACTAGAGAAAACTAAGGAAACTTTCTCAAATGGAAACCTTTTTAAAAATAATAAAATGTAGATCATGACGATTCGACCAGCATTGGAAGGAAGGTTGCAAACTTTCTTTTTCCGAAATTCTTTGCTACTTTATTCTATTGCCATATTGGTATGCTCATGGCCCACCTCGGGCTTCTTGCGTGCTACATCAGATTCCCCCTCACTTGGAGTAAAGCTCATCCTTGAGCTATGATCGGTGTAGAGTGGTTCGTTCGGCAGGTAGTACCCAAAGATGTCTGCTACATTGAAGGTGGAAGAAATCGCCATATTTTCAAGGAGCTCCATGACATAGACATTTTCATTAGTTTTTCTAACAACCCAAAATGGTCCATACTTTTTATTCTTTAACTTGTTATAAGTCCATGCTGAAAAACGCTATTTGCCAAGATGAGCCATCACTGGGTCCCCCTCTTGAAAGATCTTTACTCGCATGTGCTTGTCTGCCGCTTCCTTGTATCGTGCATTTACCTTCTCCAAATTGAGATGAACATCAGATTGGATTTGTTGAACTCGTTCTACCATGTTTTCTGTTGCCATACTAAGTCCAAGAAGCTTAGGAAGAGGGACCAAATCCAACCTATGCTTCGGTGGCCAGGTGAAGACAACTTCAAACGAGGTAATTCCAGTCGAACAATTAACCATGTTGAAAGCAAACTCCACTTGTGGAAGGCATACATCCCATAGCTAGGCTTATCTCTTGAAAGGCACTTGATCATGTTTCCCAATGTACGATTGGTTACTTTCATTTGACCATTCCTTTGTAGATGGAAAGTGCTGCTATACTAGAGGTTTGTATCAAACTTTTTCCAGAGGGTGATCCAAAAGTGGTTAAGGAACTTGATATCTCGATCGGATTTGATTGACTTGGGAATTCCGTGAAGGCGCACAACCTCTTTAAAGAAAAGTTGGGCAACGTTGAAAGCATCTGCTGTCCTTCGACAAGGGATAAAGTGAGACATGTTTTAGAATTGGTTCAAAATTACAAAGACGAAATTCACACCGCGTTGAGTCCGCGGAAGACCAAGGGTGTATAATCCAGTGTTTCGAGACTGTCCCTTTCCCACATGATATGTGGGGCAATTTTGAAAGAATTTACCCGAGTCCAACATCAACTGGGACTAGTAGTAGTGCTTGGCCACTAAGGTGATTGTCTTATCTCTTCCCATATGACCCCCTAAGCCACCCGCATACAGCTCACGTATCAGGTGTTCACGTAGTGATTTTCTTGGGATGCGTAGTTGGTTGCTTCGAAACAAATATTCACCTTGGGTGTGGAAGTCAGACATTGGTTGTTTCTGTTGGCATCTCCTCAGCAAAGTCTTCATCATCTGCATACAAGTCTTTAAGTTGCTCAAAACCCATGTTTTTGGTTTGTAACGTGATAAGAAGCTCTTCCCCTCGACTGACAGTGTCCGTAACCTTATTGTCCTACCCAGACTTGTACTTGAGAATCATGGTGAATTTTTGTATGAACATAACCCACCTTGCGTGCATCTGGTTCACATGGTTCTTGGTGTTAAGAATTTTGAGAGCATGGTGATCACTATACAACACAAATTCTTGCTGGATGAGGTAGTGTTCCGAGTGTTTCAACGATCTGACAACGGCATGAAACTCCAGCTCATAGACAGTCCACTTGCGTCTAGCCTTATTCAACTTTTCACTAAAAAATTCGAAAAGTCGCCCTTCTTGTGAGAAAACAGTCCCAAAATCGACAGCCGAAGCATCGCAGGCCACCTTGAACAACTTTTTGAAATTGGGCAGCGCTAGTACAAGTGCTGAAGATAATTTTTCTTTAATGATGGCGAAGCTCACATCTTGATCCTTACCCCACTAGAAACATCCTTTCTTCATACATTCAGTGTAGGTGCAGCAATGGTGCTGAAATTCTTAATAAAATGAAAATAGAAGATTGCTAGTCCATGAAAACTACAAACTTGAGTAATGCTGCAAGGACGGGGCCATTCTCAGATTGTTTGGACCTTCTCCTCATCTACATGAATCCCTTTGACCCTAAAGTTAAAGATGGGAAATAATAACCTCCTGGTGAGAAAATTACATTTTTTTTAAAGTTAAGGTACATTTTATTATCTCTCAAAACCAAAAGTACCTCCCTCAAATGCTCCATATGCTATTGTTCATCTTGACTGTATGGAAGAATATCGTCAAAATAAACAACAATGAACTTGCCGATGAAAGGTTTGAGAACTTGGTGCATGACTCTCATGAAGGTGCTAGGCGCGTTAGCCAAGCCGAATGACATCACCAGCCACTTATAGAGTCCCTCTTTTGTTTTAAAAGCTATCTTCCACTCACCGCCAAGTTGGATCCTTATTTGGTGATAGCTGCTGTTTAAGTCGAGCTTCAAAAAAACTCTCGAACCTACAAGCATGTCATGTCATTCAGTCTTGGTACAGGAAACTATACCTAACCATGATTTTATTAATGGTGCGGCTATCCACACGCATCCTCCAGCTACCATCCTTCTTGGGAGTGACCAAGACTGGTACAACACAGGAACTCATGCTTTCTCAGACTAGTCCTTTAAGGATGAGGTTTTCAACTTGGCCTTGTAAAATCTTGTATTCATTGGAACTCATTTGGTAATGTGGTAAATTGGTGAGGCTTGCGCTAGGTACTTGGTAAATTGGTGCTGAATATTACGCATGGGAGGTAGTCCAGTTGGTAACTCCTATGGAACAAGGTCTAAAAATTCATCAAATAGTTGTGTTATGGTTAGAGGTACCTTGGGGGCTTCCTCCTCTACTCTTCCCTTCACGATTTCTCTGCACTCTTTTGTATCACTTTGGAACTGGTCTTCAGGCACGTTGAGAAAGGTGGCCTTTTTCTCAAGCATTGCAAGCCCATGATCCCATTCCCTTGTAGGTAGTAACACTATCTTCCGTTCATGCTACCAAAATGTGTAGGTGTTGTCTCGCCCCTTGTATGTAGTCTACGTCAAACTGCCAAGGCCTCCCAAGTATCATGTGATAGGCATCCATTTCCACAACATCGCAAACTACCTCTTCCTTAAAAATTTTATCAATCGAAAACAGAACATGAAAAATGGTGGACACCTTTGCTTTGGCTCCCTTCTTAATACAACTAATTTTATAGGGTCGAGGATGCTTCTCTATTTTCAGCTGCAAAGTAGAAGCCAGTTTACTTGAGACTATATTTTTGCAGCTCCTGTTGTCAATAATCAAATTGCATACTTGGTGATGATGCATCGGGTTTTGAAGATCACCTGCCTCTAGGTGGTCTCTTCATGCTTTGGCACCAAGAACAATCGTTGTATAACACAATTCATAAAATCATCTTCATCGCCCTTAATGAGTTCACCCTCTTCCCCTAATTCGGCATTGTCCTCTTGAGCAGAATCATCACCTTCCACCATGCTGACTGATTTTCATGTAGGGCATTCGTTGGAACAATGTCTTGGCTGGTTTCAGTGGAAACACTTCCTGGCTATTGGCCTACCATAAGAATTTTGGTTGGTACTCACTTGACTTCCAGTGTGGGTGGCCATGGGGTTTGTAATGCCCCAATCCCAGAGGTCCAGAGAGTTAGCTCTTATAACTTAATATAAACTCCAAAATCACAACTATAAAATCTAAAAAACTCCATAAAATATTAATTCATTTGTTCAACCCAATATCAATACTCCTTCATAAGGACAACAAAGAAATTCTCAATAAAATCAATTAGAAACTCCCTAAAGATTCAAAAATATCCTTTACTCCATATATCAAAATAATTGAAAAAAAACAATTTACTAACTATGACTCTCAAATAAGTACTTGTACCCTCGGGCACTTATTCCTCTACGATCATCAAACTTCTCTAACACTGCCTACTCTTGCTCTTTAGCAGAACCATCAAGATTATTTGAAAAATGTTTGGAGATAAGGGGTGAGTTATCAATAACTCAGTAAGTAAAGAACATATACTAGTGTGCAAACATGAGCATTTACAAAGTTCAAAATGCAGAAAAAAATAGTTTCATTTTCAGAATGTAGAATCAGAACATGTTATCAAAAATATTAGAGTGAAAGTTTCAGAAAATATTCTTATTAAAAGTTCATTTGGTACAGTATAACTGAAACATCACATCAGAACATAATTCCATATTTAACCCCTGTAGTAGGGTTGTGCAAATCCCGGCAACCAACCTAGCAGAAACAGAATGTGAATCTTCGCTTTATCATTTTCGGAGCCTTGAGTGTGCACATAGGAAAGCCGCCGCTCAAGCGAAGCTAGGTAGATTCGAACGCTCGAAGGCTGCTCGATAGTGAGCTTGAGCGGTTGTGGGAAAGGGAATTCGCTTGAGCGGAGGCATTAGCTGCTCGAGCGAAGTCAGGCAGAGTTGAACGCTCAATGTCCGCTTGACAGTGAGCTCGAGCCTTTGTGGAAGGGAGTTCGCTCGACGCGCGCTCGACACGCCACTCGAGCTAACATCGTATATTTTCAGATCTAGGGTTTTTTCCGCCGTTTGAGTATATATATGTGTTTTCTACACTTATGGCCGTACTGTACAACACTGTTGGTGAACAATATTTTGCCCCTCCATTGTAGTGTGATTCCTCAAGCAATAAAATCCTCTGCAGCTCCTGTGGACGTAGGCAATTTGCTGAACCACATATATCTGTGTGTCGTGTGTGATTTTCTCTTTCATATTCCATATTTTTCACTTTATTGTCATTGTTTTTCATAACAATTGGTATCAAGAGCTAAGGTTCGGGTTTGAGGGAAAACGATGGCTGGAGATGAAGTGGAGGTATCGGGGATCGAGAAGTTTGATGGCATGGATTTTGGTTACTGGAGGATGCAGATAGAGGACTACCGCTATGGGAAGAAACTTCATCTTCCGTTATTGGGAAAGCAACCAGAAAAGATGGATGAGGCTGATTGGAATATGTTGGATCGACAAGTTCTGAGGGTTATTCGATTAACCTTGTCGAGATCCGTTGCACACAACGTCATCAAGGAGAAGACGACTGTGGATCTCATGACGGCTTTGTCAGGTATGTATGAAAAGCCGTCAGCGAATAACAAGGTACACTTGATGAAAAAGTTATTCAATTTAAAGATAGTGGATGGTATGTCTGTTGCACAACATCTGAATGATTTTAATACTATCACAAATCAATTGTCGTCTGTTGAAATTGAATTTGATGATGAGATACGTGCACTGATATTGTTGGCTTCATTTCCAAATAGCTGGGAAGCCATGAGAATGACTGTTAGTAATTCTGCTGGTAAATCTAAGCTAAAATATGATGATATTTGTGATTTGATTTTGGCTGAGGAGGTGCGCATGAAAGATTCTGGCGAGACCTCAGGTTTGAGTTCAGCATTGAATGTTGATTCTCGAGGGAGATCACAAGACAGGAACTCAAACAGAGGAAGATCAAAATTAAAGCACAGGGGTAAGAGCAAGTCAAAGCTTGGTCAGCAAGCAACTTGCTAGAATTGTGGCAAAGCTGGCCATATAAAGAAGAACTGCAAAAATCCTAAGAAGACCGAGAATAATATTGCTAATGTTGTAACTGAAGAAGTACAGGATGCACTATTGCTTGCAGTTCATAGTCTAGTTGATGACTGGATACTGGATTCAGGGGCTTCCTTCCATACATCTTCCCACCAAGAATTAATGCGGAATTATGTTGCAGGTGACTTTGGGAAGGTGTATCTTGCTGATGGAGAAGCTTTGAACGTGGTGGGGATGGGAGACATTGACATTGCACTCCCTAACAGGAACAAATGGACCTTGCAATAGGTCAGACACATTCCTGAGTTAAAGAAAAACCTCATTTATGTTGGGTAGCTCGCTGAGTGTGGTCATTCAGTAGTGTTCTCAAATAGCACCTGGAAGGTCACAAAAGGGGCATTGGTATTGGCTCGGGGTAAGAAAACTGGTACACTATATATGACTACCAGTTTAATTAACACTATTGCTACTACCATTGCAAAGAGCACAGCAGATTTGTGGCATTGTAGGCTTGGCCATATGAGTCAGAAGGGTATGAAAGAACTTCTGTCCAGAGGCAAGCTACCAGAACTGAATTCAGTTGATCTCAGTATGTGTGAGAGTTGCATTATGGGGAAATAGAAGAAGGTCAGTTTCTTGAAAAGTGGCAGAACGCCAAAAACAGGAAAACTGGATCTTGTACACACAGATGTGTGGGGACCTTCTCCAGTGGCATTTCTTGGAGGTTCTCATTACTATGTCACGTTCATTGATGACCATAATAGGAAGGTATGAGTTTATTTCTTGAAGCATAAATCTGACGTATTTAATGTGTTCAAAACTTGGAAGGCCATGGTTGAGACAGAGACAGACTTAAAACTGAAATGTTTGAGGTCTGACAATGGTGGTTAGTACATTGATGGTGGGTTCAAGGAGTACTGTGCAGCTCAGGGTACCAGAATGGAGAAGACCATTCTTGGGACACCACAGCAAAATGGAGTTGCGAGCGTATGAACAGGACCATAAATGAGCGTGCTAGAAGCATGAGATTGCACGCCGAACTACCACCAACTTTCTGGGCAGATGCGGTCAGCACTGCCGTCTACTTGATCAACAGGGGGCCATCCGTCCCATTAGATTGTGAATTGCTTGAGGAGGTTTGGAGCGGGAAAGAGGTCAAATTTTCTCACCTTAAAACTTTTGGTTGTCTTTCTTATGTTCTTATTAATCCTGATGCTCGTAATAAACTTGAGGCTAAGTCAAAGAAATGTTATTTCATTGGCTATGAAGACGAGGCATTTGGCTATCGTTTCTGGGAAGATTAGGGTCGGAAGATTATAAGAAGTAGGAATGTGATTTTTAATGAGAAGATTGTGTACAAGGACAAGTCTAGTACATTTTCTGAAGTAGCTCCTCAGGAGTCCGAGTTTGTAAGATTGGATGACCTACCAGAGGTCACAGTGCAATGTAGAGATGTGAGTGATGAGGAGAGTGGGTCCAGTGCACCCATTCCTATTATTCCGCAGTCAACTTCAGAGCCGTCCACTTCTACAACTGCAATTCGCAGGTCAGATGAAAATTCTAGCAAGTGGGAGCTGGCTATGAAAGATAAGATGGATTCTCTACTAGGGAATCAGACATGGGAGTTGACAGAACTTCCATCAGGGAAGAAGGCATTACACAACAAGTGGGTGTACTGGGTGAAAACTGAGCATGATGGCAGTAAGAGCTACAAGGCTAGACTTGTTGTAAAAGGCTTTCAGCAGAAGCAAGGTATTGATTACTCAGAGATCTTTTCTCCTGTGGTAAAGATCACAACCATCAGGATGGTACTGTCTATAGTTGCAACTGAAGATTTATTTCTTGAGCAGTTAGATGTGAAGACAGCCTTTCTTCATGGAGACCTTGAAGAAGACATCTACATGCACCAGCCTGTGGGGTTTGTAGTACAGGGAAAGGAAGGTTCAGTTTGCAGACTGAAGAAGAGCTTGTATGGCCTGAAGCAAACAACTAGACAGTGGTACAAGAAATTTGATAATTTCATGCACATTGCAGGGTATATTAGATGTCAGGCAGATCACTGTTGCTATGTCAGGCATTTTGACAATTCTTATATTATTCTACTGTTGTATGTGGATGACATGCTTATTGCAGGGGCTAGTAATGATGAGATCAATAATCTGAAGAAGCAAATGTCAGAGCACTTTGCAATGAAGGATTTGGGAGCTGCAAAGCTAATCCTTGGCATGCGGATTGTCAGAGATAGAGTCAGAGGCACGTTGAGACTCTCACAGGCTGAGTATGTGAAAAAGATACTCAGCAGGTTTAATATGGACAAGGCCAAACCAGTTGGCACACCTTTGGGCAGTCATTTCAGACTCAGCAAGAATTAGTCACCCGAGTCAGAGGAGGAACAAGACTACATGAGTAAGGTTCCTTACGCCTCAGCTATTGGTTCACTTATGTATGCTATGGTTTGCACAAGATCGGATATTGCCCATGCAGTGGGAGTTGTGAGTAGATACACGAGTAACCCAGGAAAAGAACATTAGGAAGCAGTGAAGTGGATTTTGAGGTACCTAAAAGGCTCATCAAAAACGTGCTTGTGTTTCTCAGGAGAGAGTTTAGAGATGTAGGGCTATGTTGATGCTGATTTAGTTGGAGAAATTGATAGTAGAAAGAGTACCACGGGCTTTTTTTATACTCTTGGTGGTACTGCAGTGTCATGGGGTTCTAATCTATAGAAAACAGTTTTTTTGTCTACTACAGAAGCTGAGTATATTGCAGTGTCAGAGGTTGCAAAGGAGATGATATGGCTACAAAGCTTATTGGAGGAATTGGGTAAGAAGAATAAAAAAGGCACTCTCTACAGTGATAGTCAGAGCGCCATATTCCTTGCCAAGAATCCAGCATTTCATTCCAGGACCAAGCACATTTAGATCAGCTATCACTTCATACAATCATTGTTAGATGAAGGACAATTGTTACTTGAGAAAATTTATGGAAGCACGAACCCTGCTGATATGTTGACTAAGGATGTTACACTTGAGAAACTGAAGTTGTGCACAACTTCAGTTGGTTTTCTAGCATGAAGACAGGGGCAGTGAGTTGCAAAGGTGGAGGATATTACGTTTGAGGAAGAGGATGATGCAGCGAGTGTACCAGTCTCCAAGTGGGAGAATTGTTGAGTAAGGTGGAGGATATTACGTTTGCCAAAAGCCGCCGCTCGAGCGAAGCCAGGCAGATTTGAATGCTCAAAGGCTACTCGACAGTGAGCTCGAGCGGTTGCGGTAAAGTGATTTTGCTCGAGCGGAGGCATTAGCCGCTCGAGTGAAGTCAGGCAGAGTTGAATGTTCAATGTCCACTCGACAGTGAGCTCGAGCCGTTGCGGAAGGGAGTTCGCTTGACGCGCGCTAGACACGCCGCTCGAGTGAACATCGTATATTTTCAGATCTAGGGTTTTTTCCTCCTTTTGAGTATATATATGTGTTTTCTAAACTTATGGCCGTACTGTACAACACTGTTGGTGAACAGTATTTCGCCCCTCCATTGTAGTGTGATTCCTCAAGCAATAAAATCCTCTGAAGCTCCCGTGGACGTAGGCAATTTGCTGAACCACGTATATCTGTGTGTCGTGTATGATTTTCTCTTTCATATTCCATATTTTTCACTTTATTGTCATCATTTTTCATAACAGAAAGACCATGCAGAAAACCATCTTGCTTCCAAAGTGGGTGCAATGGAAACAGAAAACTTGGTACCAACCTGAATAGAGGCCACCGTTTTACACCCGTGGTAAGGTTAGAATGGAACAGAAACAAAAACAGAATTTCATGCCAGAGGTTTTTAGAAATCACATCATATTAAATCAGAGTACAGAACATCTTGAAAACATAACAGAATCAGATCACAAAAATATAATTTGTGCACAAAAATTTCATATTCGCTTTCTTTTGCACAATTTAGAAACAAAATGCCAAAAATAGTTCATGTCTACACTAGTCATACTAGAAAATACTTTATTCTAATATAGAATTTCATGAGTAATGCAGAAAAAATAACTGAAGTTGTTTTAAAATTATATTCATAACAAAACATGCATATTTTTCCAAAATTAGCCTCATTTCATTTCTTTTATGTAAATTCTAGTATAGGCACCCCGCTTATTTGAACTTTTTAACTTTTAGAATTACTCTATAGTAGTACTTAACAAAAGTAAATTGTCACCTATAAAATAGTCACGTACTCCTATAAATTTCCAATTGAACACGTATATCATTGCTTAAACCTGAAATACTACGAAACCTAATATTCCTAAAAGAAACAATCCACAAATCTTATAACCCTAAAATACAATCACTTCCCAAATTACCTCAATATCAAATAACACTTCCGACTTACAAACTAATTCTAAAATATTTATTAAAAAATAAAATAAAATAAAATAAAACTTTTGTAGCAATATAAAACGAAACTAGGCCCAGTTTAAAAGAATATAAATTACAAATTTTCTAAAACCGTTGAGGCTCATGGTACAATTCACGTCCAAAAATAAAATTATGCTTTGGCTTATAACTCAAGGGGAAAATTGTAATATCCTAGATGTAATCCTTCCCTAACCTTACGTACAGAGCCACACACCTTTATTTTCTCTTTGTTCGCAGAGAAGACCCAGGTCGTGCAATGGAGGCTCACTGTGGGGGGTAGCTGAGAGATGGCTAAGACACGGGCGGGACTGGGCGGCTGCTCACTGAGAGAGAGAGAGAGAGAGAGAGAGAGAACTTGGTGTGAGAGAGAACGAAGCTTGTGCGGTGGACCAATGGGGTGGGCGAAGATCTATGGTGGTGAGCTCAACGACTGGGCAGTGATGTTATTTGGGGTTGAGATAACTGGTGTGGAGGAGCTGCTGTATATGGACTACTCTATTTTTGGTTGCTAAAACAGGGGACAACAGTTGGGTTTTCCTTGAGATGGGTGGCTCTCGATGGGGCTAACGGTGGTTGGGACGCCCGGGTGTTGGATTTCTAACATAGCAATACCACGGACGTGCCACTAGTCTTTGCACATAGGCCTTGCTAGCAACAGCAGAGTGGAGGTCTTGGTTTGACCTTCTTTGATGAGGAGAACGAGCGGCAGCAACTCTAGTCTAAAGGTTGAATGTGAACACTATGCACATGAGATTGAGGGCTAACCATACATGTATATATAGAGGAATGGATGACCAAAATAAAACCCCATATATGAGAGAGTGGCGTGCATGCAGTGAGTAAATGGACTTGAACGTGTAGAATGTGGAGTCTGAAATTATTTTCATAGGCCAGGGCTTTATAACTTGAAAATATTTGGCCCATGTCTTGGATCTTGTATGGGGTTAATGCATAGGCTTTTTGCCTCAATTTTGGATCTTGACTCAACCTAAAAACAATTATACTCTCCCATAAATTTTTTGAGTGAAGATCCACTTGGTCCATTAAAAGATTTTAAACCTAATTATCAAACTTATTGAAAAATTATATTCCGCCAAAAATATCTTAGGCCTCTTCCAAATACTTTACTCATAATCCAAAATGGGCTTTTCGTACCTATAAATCCAAAATTTTTGTAAAGCGGGTTTGGCTGGGCCCAAGTGTTACAGGGTTTGGGGCCTAGCTATTATTATTGATTCTTTGTCTATGGCTATATGAAGGAGATTGTTGCCTAGATGACTAACACAAGAGGGGGGGTGAATTGAGTTGTATTTAAAAAAATAACAATTATAAATCAAATATACAATATAAAATATAAACAAAATACAAAACAACAATAAATATAAAGAGTAAGGGTAAGAGAGAATCAAACTCAGTATGTTAACGAGGTTCGGCCCCATTGTCTACGTCCTCGTCTCAAGCTACCCCTTGAGGATCCCCGAATTCACTATTCAACCTCCTTCAGGTAGAGATAGAAACCTATTACACCTTTGAACAATATCGCTACAAAGGATCCGTGTAGAACACCTTCTACACTTGCAATCACCTTACACGTGGTGATTTAACTATTCCCTGTGTAGAACACATTCTACACGCACAAGGGTTATATACATCCTTTTACTGATACAAGAATTGATAGTGGGTAGGTTATCAGAAAACACTCCTCAATGAGTGAAATAAGAACAATACAGCGCAAACTATATCTCTTAAAATGAACAAGGGTTAAGGCTCAATGCTTAAAGAAGAGAGAATGAAAGGTTTGAATGAATGTTGTATGCTCTTGGTGTTGTGAATGTGAAGCTCTCAAATGATCTATTTATAGGCATATGAGACTTCATATTCAAATTTAAAAAAATTCACATGTCAAAGACAACATCATTCATTTTTCAAAAAATCAAACTTAATCTTTTTACTTTTTTCATATGACAAAATGAGCACACTTTACTTTTCAAAAAATTCAAACCTAATCTTTTACTTTTTGCATATGACAAAAGGAGCACACTTTACTTTTCAAATTTTTCAAACAAAGACATCTACCTTTTGCATAAGTCAAGAAAAACATCAATCATTTTTGAAAATATTCAAATAAAACATGCACATGTGAAATATGACAATCAATCATCTTAATATTTTCAAAGTTCAAACCTTTAATCATGTTATGCACATGTGAAAGATGACAATCAATCATCTTTCAAAATTTTCAAATTTAATTTTCAAAATATTCACGTACATGTGGAAAATGTATTTTAATGCTTTATGATAAAATATTAATTTTGAGCCTTAATCCTAATTTCTAATTTTTAAGAGATTTACAACATTACTCTATGACTTTAATGTGAATTTGTTCCCTTCTTGCTCATGCTTGGTTCCTTGATGTGCTTGACTCCATTGTGTGGACAACTTGAGCTTGAGACTCCTTTATTCTTTGAATTCATTTGTTATAATCAAAATCCATGTGTAGATTTATAATTACACGAAACTTGAAACCTTGGGTTCAACAATCTCCCCCTTTTTGATGATGACAAATACTTGATAGAACATGAAGCCTATATTAATACTTAAGCTCCCCCTGAGAATGTGCGTTAGTTTTTCAAGCAAAAGTATAATATAATTTTAATGTTAACAAGTTTAGCAATGTAAACAATGTTAATGTTCTATTCTAAAACTTCTCTCCCTTTTGGCATCATTAAAAAGGATCGACAGTAAGTAAATGGACTGAAGAAAACGGTACGTTAATAGACACTATAGATAGTTGAAAAAAAAGAGCCGTCCGTGACCCAACAAGTGCTGCAAAGCCTCGAGGCCTAACTCTATGAATTTAGTGCGGCTGGAGATTTAAACAATCGCCTGATGTTGTTGACAAACGTGATTGAAGGATCTGAGTTTCTATAAAAAAAATGATCATTTTTACCTATCGGATACAAAAAAAAATAAAAAAATTACATCGCTTCTAGACCTAAGTTCTGTTTTTCCATAACGATAGAATGGCTGAGCGATTCTCTTCCACTAATGTTCCAGACTTGAATTAAGAACCCTTGATGCATCAACCATCAATCTTTTCTCCTGAGGCTGTCAATACCATGATAGGAGCAGAGAACCGTTTTTCTAGTAGGGCTGATTCTGAGATTATTGCAGAATCAAGAATGCTCAGTAGTCAATATGCTGCCTCTGTTACGACCATGTCTCGAAGGTTAATGGCGAGAGTGAGTGAGATTGATCATCTTAACATCCAAATATCTGAGTTACGACAGAAGCTTGCTAATAAGGATAGAGAGAATAAAAGGCTAAAGCAAGAAAACAAAAGAGTTAAAAAAATTTACAGATTGGTATGCTTATGATCTGCAACCACGAATAGAGGAGCTGGAATGAGAAAGGGTTCAGATACAGGGTCAACATCGGCAGATAACAGCAAAGGTTTATCGTTTACTAGAAAAATAGGGACAATCTACTGTTAATCTCGCTGGCTTAGTAAGAAAGCTTTTGACAATGTGTGTCCAACATATCTTGTATTTCTTTTGACTAAATAAGATTTGAAGAGATAATAGTTTGCCTTCTTCTTTATGCTATCTCTATAAAATCAGTCTTAAACTTAATCCAATTTGCATCAAATCTTATTATCATCTCTATAACTCATCTACATTCGTTCAACATTCTCGCTTTAAGTTTTCAATTCTTTTCTCAATGGCTCATTCTTCTAACATTCCTCTAGATCCATTCATGAGATATTCAGCACCTCAACCTCCTGTCCTTTCTGCAGCTGCAATTTGTGCCATGTTGCAGCAAGAAAATAATAGTTTGGCTAATAAGTTAGACTCCAATGTTATCTACGACTTGGTGAGTCTCGGGACTCGCTTCTCATCCTCTATTGTTACTTTTTCCCAACGGGTACAAGCCAAAAACCATGAGGTTGAAAGGCTTAAAGAACAAATTGTTGTACTTCAATGAATTGTTCAAGAGTCTCACACAAGGGAAGGAATCCTTCGGCAGAAGAATAAACAGTTGAAATCTCTATTGGATTCTTTATTCCGCTTGCCAGTTCCCATGGATAGGGATGACATGATATTGTATGAAGAGAATGAGTGTCTCAAACGTGAGGTTAAGAACCTCAAGTTTATGTAAAAGTATTTAAAAAAAATATCTCTCTATTTTTATGAACTCTGGTCTATCGTTTAAGAGATATTCATAACATGCATCATACCTATTTCTCTTCTAATCATACATAATCTATCTTCTGGTAAAGGTTTTGTGAATATATCTGCTAACTGATCATGTGTGTTTGTGAACTCTAGTACTATATCGTCTTTTTGCACATGATCTCCAAGAAAATGATATCTTATTTCAATATGTTTGGTTCTAGAATGTTGTATTAGGTTCTTTGAAAGATTTATAGCACTTGTATTATCACATTTGATTGGAATGTGATTATACATGAGTTTAAAATCTTCAAGTTGTTGCTTCATGTAAAGAACTTGAGCACAACAACTAAACGCAGCAACATATTCTGCCTCAGCAGTAGATAGTGCAACAGAATTTTATTTTTTACTAAACCAGGAAACTAGTGCATAACCTATTTTACAACCAGCATAATCTGCATCTGTGTAGCTGATTAGATCGAAAGATGTGTGCTTAGGGTACCATAACCCTAGGTTAATTGTACCACTAAGATATCTAAGAATGCGCTTAACTGCAATTAAATGAGATTCTTTTGGAGATGATTGAAAGCGTGCACATAAGCACACACTGAACATAATATCTGGTCTACTGGCTGTCAAATATAATAAGCTACCAATCATACCTCGATATACCTTCGAGTCAACTGGCTTACCGGATTCATCTTTATCAAGTTTAGTGAGATGGGCTCATTGGTGTTCCAGTTTCCTTAGCACCATTCCATCCCAAACTTCTTCAGCAATTCCTTAATATATTTTGATTGATTGATGAATGTCCCACTTTTTGCTTGCTTAATTTGCAATCCGAGAAAGAATGTAAGCTCTCCCATCATGCTCATTTCAAATTCTTCCTGCATAGTCTTAGCAAAAACTTGACACATATTTTCATTAGTAGCACCGAATATTATATCATCAACATAAATCTGAATCAAAGAATATCATCATTTTCGTATTTAATGAAAAGAGTTGTTCATTTTTCCTCTTGAAAAACCTTTTTAATCAAGAAACCACTGAGTCTCTCGATACCACAGCTCTAGGAGCTTGTTTGAGTCCATATAGTGCTTTTGTGAGTTTGAAAACATGATTTGGAGAAATATGATTTTCAAA
This sequence comes from Carya cathayensis, assembly GCA_011037825.1. Taxonomy (NCBI): domain Eukaryota; kingdom Viridiplantae; phylum Streptophyta; class Magnoliopsida; order Fagales; family Juglandaceae; genus Carya; species Carya cathayensis. The sequence goes on from QGSO01001353.1 coordinate 30,987, forward strand.
ACCTGGAGGTTGTCAACATATACCTCTTCATTTATAAAACCATTTAAGAAAGCACTTTTAACATCCATTTGAAAAAGTTTGAAATCTTTATAACAAGCATATGCAAGTAGCATTCGAATAGCTTCTAATCTTGCGACTGGTGCATATGTCTCATCATAATCGATTCCTTCTTCTTGATTGAAACCTTGGGCTACAAGTCGAGCCTTATTTCTAGTAATGACTCCGGACTCATCTTTCTTGTTTCTAAAAACCCATTTTGTTCCAATAATAGTATGATTTTTGGGTCTAGGAACAAGTGTCCAAACATCATTTCTTTCAAATTGATTAAGCTCTTCTTGCATAGCTAGAATCCAAGATTCATCAAGAAGTGCTTCATCAATATTTTTAGGTTCAATCTGAGATAGAAAAGCAGTATGATTGCAAATATTTCTAAGAGATGATCGAGTGCTTACACCTTGTGAAGGTTCTCCCAGAATTTGTTCCACTGGATGATCTTTCACAAATTTCCACTGTTTGGTTGCATCTCGTATTAAATTTTGATGATCTTTCCTGATGTCTCCATGTTGGACTTCCTCTATTGTGTTCTCTTTGTTGAGATTGAGACTTTCTGTATTATTTATACCTCCTGTTTCTTCATCAATGGATTTCTTAGAGAGTAGAGAATTAGATTCATCAAATACTACATGCATAGATTCTTGTATAGTCAAAGTCTTTTTATTGAATACTCTATAAGTTTTACTATTAGTAGAATACCCGAGAAAAATACCTTCATCAGATTTTGCATCAAATTTGCCTAAATTGTCCCTGTCATTCAAAATAAAACATTTGCATCCAAATACATGAAAGTAACCAATGTTGGGCTTTTTCTCATTCCAAAGCTCATAGGGGGTTTTATCTAATTTAGACCTTAGCATAACTCTATTTATAACATAACATGCAGTACTTACCGCTTCGGCCCAAAAATAACTAGGCAAGTTGTTCTCATTGAGCATTGTTCTTGCCACCTCTTGAAGAGATCTATTTTTCCTTTCTACTACCCCATTTTGTTGAGGAGTTCGAGGAGCAGAAAAATTATGCACAAAACCATTTTCATCACAAAAAGTTTCAATATTTTTATTAACAAACTCTTTTCCCCTATCACTTCGGATACTTGAAATAGTATAGCCCTTTTCATTTTAAATTCTCTTGCATAACTTGGTAAATGCATTATGTGCCTCACCTTTATGAGCAAGAAAGATGACCCAAGTATATCTAGAGAAATCATCAACAATAACAAAAGCATAATATTTTCCTCCTAGACTTGCAACTCTATTTGGTCCAAAAAGATTCATGTGTATCAGTTGAAGTGGTCTGGTGGTGGAAATATGTTTATTGGTTTTAAAAAAAGTTTTTGTTTGTTTACCAAATTGGCATGCATCACAAATTTTGTCTTTAAGAAAATTTACCTTTGATAAACCTCTTACAAGATCATTTTTTGAAATTTTAGAAATAAGTTCCATGTTGGCATGGCCTAGTCTTCTATGCCATAGCCAACTAGTTTCATTTTGAACTGAAAAATAAATAGCATCTTGTGAGATAATTTCTTCAAAATCGATTGTATAAACATTGTTGCTTCTAAAAGCAGTAAAACAAATATTATAATCATATGATCATTCAAAATAATGCACTTATCCATTTTGAAAGTAACTGTAAATCGTTTATCACATAATTGACTTATACTCAAAAGATTATGTTTTAGACCTTCAACAAGTAGAACATCTTCAATTATGAGAGAAGATTTATTATCTATTTTACCTATTTTCACGATCTTCCTTTACGAGTTGTCTCCAAATGTCACATGTCCTTCTTCTTTAGATCTAAGATCAAAGAACTTAGTATTGTCTCCCATCATGTGTCTTGAACATCCACTATCTCAAAACTATTTGTTTTTGCTTGTAGAGGACTTCATGCATACCTATAAAAATAATTAAAATAATTTTTCTTGGTACCCAAGTTCTTTGGATCCTTTATTTATTAGTATTAGAAGAAACAAGAATTTTAGGTACCCATATGGCCCTAATAGTCATTGTATGCTTTCTTCTAATAAGAAAAGCATAATAATTATGACCATTTCTATTACAAAAATTGCAAATAGCATGTGGTATATATGAAGAACTTGAGCGATTATAATAGTATCATTTTTTGACAAAATTATTATGAAAAGAATTTTGAATATTGGACTTTAATGTAGAAGGATTATCAAAGAAGTTTTTATAAGATTTGTATTTTTGTTTTGACATATATCCCAAGCCTACCTTGTCAAAAACACATCTTTGACTACCAAGAAGTTTTTCAAAGTTTCTTTTTCCATTCGTAAATTTTTCAATAATATTTTCTAAATCAGTTTTCTTCTTCTTCAACTCAAGATTTTCATCTTTCAAAACAATACTTTCTTTTCTTAAAATATCAATTTCGTTTGTTAAAGAAGAATTTTTCTTTTCCAAAGCAGTATACTTAATACCCAATTTTTCAAATTCTTCATATCCCTCTTCTATAATATTTTGCAATTCTTCATATGAAGGATCTTCAATATTATCAAGATTTGTTACCTCAATGTCATCTTTAGCTATAAGAAAAATATTTGCTGATTCTCCATTGCTTGCTTCACTATCTGAGCTACTTGAATTATCATCCATGTAGCTTTCATTGCTTTCTTGCCTTTGTTTCGATCTTTCTTTAGCAGAGGACAATCTGGCTTGATATGACCAGGCTTATTGCATTTATAACAAATTAAAGTGTCATTTTTACCTGAATCTTTCTTGGAAAACTTTTTAAAGGTTTTTCTCGGATGAGTTTTATTTTTCTTTAAGAACCTCTGAATTTTTCTTGTTATCATCACAACTTCTTCATCTTTGTCGTCATTTTTCTCATCGTCATCACTTTCACTTTCATGAGGAACAGCTTTAAGTGCCAAGCTCTTCTTTGGCTTTCCTTATTCTTCTCCTCTTTTGAATGTGTACTCATGGGTGATAAGTGACCCGATGAGTTCATTCACTTCGAGCTTCTTGAGGTATCTATCTTCAAGAATCGTTGTCACTTTTGATTCCCAACGTTTTGGTAGAGAGTTGAGAATTTTTCTTACTATATCCACTTTGGAATAAACTTTGCCAAGAGCTGTCAAGCTGTTTATGATGTTAGTAAAACGAGTGTGCATACTAGAAATAGATTCATCATCATTCATCTTAAACATTTCATATTTATGAGTAAGAATATAAATTTTTGATTCCTTGACTTGAGAAGTTCTTTCATAAGTAACTTCCAAGTTATCCCAAATTTCCTTTGCTGTAGCGCAAGTCATTACTCTATTAAACTCATTACCATTAAGAGCATTATATAATAAATTCATAGCAGTTAAATTCAAAGTATAAAGTCTATCGTCTTCACGATCAAACTCTTCTTCCTTTTTGACCTTTACTCCATCAACCACTTTTGTTGGAATATAAGGTCCATTTACAATACATTTCCAGATTTCTCGACCTTGAGCCTGAAGGAATATTCTCATTCTAACTTTCCATAATGAGTAATTGTCTCAACAAAAGAGTGGAGGCCGACTGCTAGATTGGCCTTCACCAAATGAAGCTGCAATGTTAGCCATAAGATCTTAACTCAAAAGATAGTTAATCTTATAACAGAGCTTTAACTCTGATACCAATTGTTACCCAGATGACTAACACAAGGGGGGGTGAATTGAGTTGTATTTAAAAAAATAACAATTATAAATCAAATATACAATATAAAATATAAACAAAATACGAAACAACAATAAATATAAAGAGTAAGGGTAAGAGAGAATCAAACTCAGTATGTTAACTAGGTTCTGCCCCACTGCCTACGTCCTCGCCTCAAGCTACCCCTTGAGGATCCCCGAATTCACTATTCAACCTCATTCAGGTGGAGATAGAAACCTATTACACCTTTGAACAACATCGCAACAAAGGATCCGTGTGGAACACCTTCTACACTTGCAATCACCTTACACGTGGTGATTCAACTATTCCCTGTGTAGAACACTTTCTACACGTATAAGGGTTATATACACCCTTTTACTGATACAAGAATTGATAGTGGGTAGGTTATCAGAAGACACTCGTCAATGAGTGAGATAAGAACAATACAGTACAAACTATATCTCTCAAAATAAACAAGGGTTAAGGCTCAATGCTTAAAGAAGAGATAATGAAAGGTTTGAATGAATGTTGTATTCTCTTGGTGTTGTGAATGTGAAGCTCTCAAATGATCTATTTATAGGCATATGAGACTTCATATTCAAATTTAAAAAGATTCACATGTCAAAGACAACATCATTCATTTTTCAAAAAATCAAATCAAATCTTTTTACTTTTTGCATATGACAAAAAGAGCACACTTTACTTTTCAAAAATTTCAAACTTAATCTTTTACTTTTTGCATATGACAAAAGGAGCACACTTTACTTTTCAAAATTTTCAAACAAAGACATCTACCTTTTGGATAAGTTAAGAAAATCATCAATTACTTTTGAAAATATTCAAATAAAACATGCACATGTGAAATATGACAATCAATCATCTTAATAGTTTGAAAGTTCAAACCTTTAATCATGTCATGCACATGTGAAAGATGTCAATCAATCATCTTTCAAAATTTTCAAAATATTCACGCGTATGTGGAAAATGTATGTTAATGCTTTATGATAAAATATTAATTTTGAGCCTTAATCCTAATTTCGAATTTTTAAGAGATTTACAACATTACTCTATGACTTTAATGTGAACTTGTTCCCTTCTTGCTCATGCTTGGTTCCTTGATGTGCTTGACTCCATTGTGTGGACAACTTGAGCTTGAGACTCCTTTATTCTTTGAATTTATTTGTTATCATAAAAATCCATGTGTAGATTTATAATTACACGAAATTTGAAATCTTGGGTTCAACATATATGGTATAGGATTTGATTGAGTAGAGGGCTCAAGTCTCTTATTAAATGGTGTGAGGCTTGGTGTTATTTTATTGGGGGGGGGGGGGGGGGGGGGGGGGGGGGGGGG
>QGSO01001353.1:36590-63894 GCA_011037825.1 Carya cathayensis
AGGATATATTTATTATTATATATATAAATATATATATATATATATATATATATATATATATATATATATATATATATATATTTATATAATATGATTTTGCAGGGCATATATTTTTTCTTTCCATTTTCGCTCAATACATAACTTTTCTTAATCAGAAAAAATACATGATAAGATTTTCTCTTAATTTCTAACAAAACTATATTCACTATACAAAACAATTAAATCAATTTCAAAAGCTCTGTTTATCACATATAATTGGGTGTGATTAATAGGAGCGAGCAAATCTGAAGCTGGTGGAGATAAAAAATAAGCATCTTCTTCTTCTTCCTTAACAACTTCTTCTTTTATGGATTTGCCTTTAGATACCTCCGTATCTTGGGTAGTATAATAAGCTGAAGAAACTTGGAAAGAGATTGAAACAACTTTTAATTTTTAATCAGGCTTATCAGTTTTGACCGAGTCTTCTAAAAAGTTTATGAGATTTTGGTCTTTTCTTTCTGGATTGTCAACAATGAATATAGTCAAGATTAAGTTCGTTAGAAATATTACTTTTGCAGACGGAACAAATTCAGGTTCCAAAGTCAATTCATTGGAAGGGTAATATCCTTCCAATAAATCATTTTTGGAACCTAAATTCTAGCATCAAGAGTAGAATTTTGGATTAACAAAGTTTTCTATCCTAAAGTTTTTAAAATAATTTTAGGATTTAAATTTCATATATTTCTAGTTTGACATGGCTTTAAAGCTGATAGTTCTTTCAACCTCTGTTATTTTATTAGGAATTTGAATCTTAACTTATTTCGAAGCTCCTTAAAGGAGGACAACATGTAAAGACGCCTCTCTTGTTGACTCATTACACTGGTTTTTTATTAAGTTTCCAAGCATCCATCTTTTTCTAAACTTGTCTTTATCACTAGGAAGAAAAATTATATTTGCAAGCCAGTGTGGAGGACACGCCCTCCACATTGCCGACACGACAACCTTTGATTTGCAAGAAAATTTAATTTTAACTTTTATTGCAAATTATGTCTTGCAATGTTGGCGGCATGGACGGTGTATCTTCCATACTAGCTTGCAAGTAGAAGAACTCCACTGGGAATGAGCTGAATATATGCAAGTCCTTAGATAGTAGACCTCTAGTTTCCATGAGTTCAGGGCCCTCCAACTGGGAGTGGCGGAGTTAAACAATTTTCACAGCTTTGTGGGGCTGTCATGTGTTGGCATTTAGGATGATTTATTACACTCTTTATAGCTAGTGTTTCATTCTCTCGAAGCTTAATTTTGGAGAGGAGAGAGAGAATTGAATTGAAAGTGATTGAATTATTATGGTAGCGTGCTTTGAAGTAGTTATGAATTGCTATGATCACTTGATAGTTAAAGACTACAAAGGATACATAAGCATATATTTCTGTGATTATCATAAAGCTTGCTTTCTAGTAGATACATTAAAATTAAAAAGCTGTTAGAAGACAGTCTCATTTCATTTTCTAAGTCTGCTAAACAATCACAGGTGTATTGGAAATCAAAAGCCAAACGAAAAAGAGATATATTTGATTGGTACATCCCTTAGCATGATATATGCCTTTTGGCTCTTCTTAGCATTTAAAATAAGATAATGTTACTGCTATATAAGAATATTCAACAGAAAAACTAATTCTCAAGTGACTTTGGGGCCGATTCGAAATAACTTCACTTGGATTTCACATATGAGGAATGATCTAAGACACGATTTAATATTTTTATGATCATAAACGGAAGTGGCTTCAATATATGAAGACAGTTTCTTATGCTCTGCAATGCAGCAATCCTATAGTTACCTTCCACATTGTACTTTGGATTGTTGAGGCATGTAGAGATATCGCTATACATAGTTGGAGAAGATATTAAAAAAATTCATACTATCTAAATCATAATTTTCATAGTGTTGAGTACCTTTTTTCCCTTGATATCCTGCCTCCTATGCATCCTTTCCACCAAAGAATGCCTAGAATCATTAGAATGAGGAATAACACTGATACTACAGCTCCAATCACGATAAATATCTTAACCTTCACAGAGAGACTGAAATCTGAAGAAAGAAAAGGAGCTGAGTAAAGCGATTTTGAAGCTCCATACACAAAACTGATTTTGTGTATACATTTTCTATTCACCAATCTAAGAAGCGTGAAACAATTTGGAAAGGATAGAAGAATTCTCTGTTAGAATAATTTCAAATATGGGCTACTATTGATTGTATGCTTTATAAAAACGGGTTAGATATAAATAGCTCGAAATGGTACTTTGGTTAAACCCACTAAGTTAAAGTGATCATTATGGGGTTTATTGCACCTTAGTAAAATAGGATTAAATCCTATTTAAAATGTGGTTTATTGTATGTAGGCCTAGAAGTTCAAGGGTCTTATTCCTTTTAGACCCATTGGGATTTGGAGTTTTTAATGGGAGGACTCCACTTTAGACTTCTATATATATGGCTAGGTCCCCTCTCCTCTCAGTGTGTGTCTATTGGCTTGCCCCATTGATAGCTAATACTTTTGTGAGGAGAAGGAGATGAAGATTTAGCCACTAATATTTTCGTGGGTTTTTCAATATTGCTTTCAAGATGACTTCCGCAGGTATGAACTCTATATTTTATAATCTTTTTGTCCATTAAGATTCTTCTTTCTAGCCTGTGTTTACAGTCTTTTTACATTCTCATATTCCAAGAAACGGTTACCAGATTCCATAGAGATGGCTGATATGAGAGGACCATACGTTCCTCTCTTTGGAGCAGCCCTCGTCCCTTTTCCAACCCAATGGAAGTGGATCTGTAAAAATTTATTGCTCACGACTGCTTTATATGTCATAGACACACTTTTATCAACCCCTTGTGTGGCATTTTCAATATCAAAATCCTTTAACACCGGTTTTTCCTGTGAGAAATTAACTAATTAAAATCATGTTCTCCTCGAATACTATCTCTACAAAGGATAGTATCACGCTAGAATTCCCATTTGCCAAGCAACGCACATAATAGGTGAGAGAAAGGGGAGAGAGGCGTGCACTCGTTTATGATTCAGAACTGTTCATTCTGAGTGTTGATACATTGTTCGCTATGCATACATTTGAGGCACTGTTAGTATCCCAAAATAGTCCACTTGTACTTTTTCCCCAGTTCTCACTCACGAGTATTTCTAGATTAGTGTAATGTTGGAAATTTAGATCTCCCAAATTCACCCCCTAGGATCTACCATTTGCAGGAATAACAAGAAAAATAGAGAAATAATAACAACACAAGAAATTTACGTGGAAACTCCAAAACAGGAGAAAAACCACCAGACCCAAAGAAGAAAATCCACTATGTGAAAAATTATTACAATCACACAATTTTTCTCCTCACTCCAAACACACCCACAAAGCTACCCCACTAGTAAAACTTTAACTTTACACCTCTTCCCCTTTTACACTTAAAAGGCCAATAGAGGAATTTAACTAAAGTCAAAAGTTACTAGATAAGCTTTCAACTGGTGCACTTAAACTAAGAGGCTAAACCTCTTATTTATAAGCTTAAGGATTTGCTTCTCATTTACTTCCCGCCGGTGTGGTACTAAACAAAGGAGTACAAAAGTCAACAATTTCCACCTTGCGATTTTGACTGGTTCCACAGCCAAGCTCTACTTCAATGAAGATTTTCATAGCTTCCGCTATTATGCTTCACCATAAAAGCATACCCACTTAGAATAAACCAATTCCAAGCATTTCACTTCGGCCTATGTCGAAAACAACATTGCTGAAAATTATGGTGTAACTTCCACGTTTGGCTTTTCTGGAAGTTCACCAGCTATCGACATGAATTTCCACACACACCCTGCATCAATGCCTGTGTGCAAACTTGTGGACTCGCTAATATTAACACATCCTCTATCATGGCAACTTTGGGAATTAGCAGCATGCCATGAGGATGTACATGTCTATTTTTAAAGATCAAAATCTTCTATGGAGAGAGACACAATATTAGCATCATTTTCAGTATCTCCATTTACTGACTTGGAGCCATTTGACGAACCTGCTCCAGCTCTTGGATAATTTTTCTTGACGTGCCCAGATTGTCCACACTCCCAGCAGACTAGTTTCTTCTTCATGGAGTTCTTCATCTTCCCATTTCCAGCTGCTACCATTACTAAGTTCTCAAGTAGAACATTACTTCCACTACTTAGTCTTCTCTCTTCAGAAAAGATTTTATTGGTAACCTTTGAAAAAATTATTTTCTCATTCCCATGTATCAAAATAGGTTTCATGTGCTCATAGGAAGGTGGAAGAGACCAGATGAGTCTCAAGGCTTGATCCTCATCATCAATTTTAACTCCAATAGCTTCTAGCTCAGCGACAATGCCATTGAGAACGATTAAATGATCTGAAATAGTTGTACCTTCACTCATCCGCAGTGTATGAAATTGCTCCTTCAGGTACACACGATTTGAGACGCCTTTCGTCTGATATAACTCTTCAAGTTTTTCCCAGAGTTCCTTTGCCGTAGATATTCCATGCACATTTGCAAGAACATTTTTGGCTAGGCACAGACGTATTGCACTTGCTGTTCTCAAATCCAGATCCTCCCAATCTTCATCGCTCATTTTAGATCTGCTCCTTTCATCAGTCACACTAATACCAGTGCTGACTTCAGGTGTTGGTCTGCCCTTCAATGCCTTGTGTAATCCTAATTGAATCAAGACATTCTTGACTTGTACTTGTCACAAGCCAAAATTGATTTTCCCATCAAATTTCTCCACCTCAAATTTGACAAGATTTGAAGGCATACTTCCTGATATTGTTTTGATGAATTTACTGTAGAAATGAATAGTACCTCACTGAGTCAGTTCCCAGGAAAGATTGGAGGGTCACAATGGACACACTTAAAATTTCCAATCTTCTAGACAGAACCTCCTTAGACTGTACGTATCCACACTACCACACCAAAACTCCACCCCACAAAAAGAACCTAGTGGCTCTAATACCAATTTTTGAAAATTTGGACCTCCCAAATTCACCCCCCTAGGATCTACCTTTTGCAGGAATAACAAGAAAAATAGAGAAATAATAACAACACAAGAAATTTACGTGGAAACTCCAAAACAGGAGAAAAACCACCAAACCGAGAGAAGAAAATCCACTATGTGAAAAATTATTACAATCACAAAATTTTTCTTATCACCCCAAACACACCCACAAAGCTACCCTACTAGTAAAACTTTAACTTTACACATCTTCCCCTTTTACACTTAAAAGGCTAATAGAAGAATTTAAGTAAAGTCAAAAGTTACTAGATAAGTTTTCAACTGGCGCACTTAAACTAAGAGGTTAAGCCTCTTATTTATAAGCTTAAGGATTTGCTTCTCATTTACTTCCCACTGGTGTGAGACTAAACAAAGGAGCACAAAAGTGAACACGTAATACAAGAAGAAGCGTGAGCTTATGCAAAATTATAGTTGAAAATGAAAAGCTTTGGCAAAATCAAAGCAAAAGAGAAAAATTTTGGTTGTTCTTAAAAGTTAAAGTGAGAGAACTTACGAGTTGTCCCGTCCAAGAGAGCTTTCAAACACTTTTCTGATGAAACAAGAAACTCTATTTAAAAAAAAAAACTTGTTGTGTATGCAGAGGTCAAGTTGAATGATATTAAGGCCAAGAGTGACAAAGAAATGCCGTTACAGGTAGGACTGTTCATCCGGACTGGATTTTAACCGGTCCGGACCGGAACCCGGATAACCGGGTTTCCGAATTAGGTTTTCGGCCTGGATTGAAACCGGGCCGAAACCTGTATCATGAAAACCGGGTAAACCCGGTCCGGGTACCAGATTTTAAATACGGAACCCGGGTGTAAAACCCGATACCCGGATTTTATTTTTCCTCGAAAACGGACTCACTCGATTATTTTAGTTTCTGTTCTTACTCTCTCTCTCCAGCTCTCTTATCTCTGCGCTGAAAGCTTTCTCCTAGTCATTCCGAAACCCTAGCGTCGTCCCTCTCTCAATCCCAGCCTCTCCGAAGCCCTATCTTTGATTCTTCCCTCTCAAGAGCCCAAGGTTTGTTCTCTGTTTTCTGGTCTTTTGGTTTTATATTGAAGGGGGTTTTCTATCATGGGTCGTCTCCATCTCTCTCGCTCTCTCACGTTGTCAGTGTCCCATTCCGCAACCAGGTGAGGGAAATTTTGATATTTTCTGTCATGGGTTTGAGTTTTGGACTGTTAAGTGCTGAAACCCTAGTTTCTCTCTCGCTCTCTTGCGTCGTCAGTGTCCCATAATTTTTGCTCTATATTTTTGCATTATATTTTTTATTTATTTGTAGATCTTAGAATCCTTGATGTGCTCTGATATTTGGGTTATTTTTTATTTTTTGGTTGTTTTTTCATCCCTTCAATCACTCTTCGTGTCCTATCAGGAAAGATAGCTGTTATTGGCGGGTGTCGTGAATACACAGTTGCTCCATATTTTGCGGCTATTTCTGCTTTAAAAATTGTTAGTGCTCTGCCTTATTTTTCTTGATTTTTTCTTTATCTCTAGCTAGTTTCAATTCAAGCATACAACCTATTAAAATTCCTTTTTTTTTTTCAAAGGGCTTTGTCATTTTTATTTATTAAGGATCTATCAGTTGAATGGTTTTAGTTACCTTCTTTCCTTACAGGGTGCTGATTTGTCTCATGTTTTCTGTACAAAAGATGTCGCTCCATTCATAAAAAGCTACAGTCCTGAATTGATTGTGCATCCTGTTCTAGAAGAATCCTACAGTGTTAGGCGAGTATTTGCACTTTTATATTCAAGTCTGCTTCTCCCTTGGAACCTGCAAACTTTTTCATTGTGTAGGATAATGATTTTCTTAAAAGAATGTTTTCAGGGATGAGGACAAGCTATCCATATCCGGCAAGATTCTTGCTGAGGTCGATAAGTGGATGGAAAGATTCGACTGCCTTGTTGTTGGTCCAGGCCTTGGAAGGGACCCATTTCTTCTGGTGTGTTTTAATTGAATCTTTATGTGGTTTGTTGAGTCTAAAGTTCACTTGAGAACATCAACTTAAGCTATGAAGTTGCATAGCATTAACTTATGACATAGATGTGTTACCAGATCTCTTTTGATTCTGTGTGGGGCACATTTCTTTGATTTTTATACAATATCCTCAAGGTTGTGATGGGGGAAACTTTTCACATTTACTTTCTTTCTCGCATTCAGTCATACATTACCAACCTGAATTTTATCCAAGATGCAATGCCTCTGACTTATAGATTTTAAGCATGACATAATAGACTATTGAGTGGTCGTTATTCCTTGGAGACATTCTCTCATTCTTGAGCTGGTGAAAAAGGCCAAAAAAAAAAAGTAGTGGTGCTTCTACTTGTGGCCATTTCAATAATCCTTTTCAAAATCTGAGCAGTCCATGGCTCTTTTCTTCTCCTATTGTTGCTCTGATATTACATATATAGGTATTGATGCATTCCAAAACATGATGCTTTGACTCGTACTCTAGCACCTAAACAACAAATTTGATTTCCAACTGTATGTAACTTGAACTAGGCATTTATATGGTTTTTCAGTTGATAACACATGGATTCTCTTCTTTTTCCTTTTTTGTTTTTGTAGGGTGCTTCTAGATTATCGTTTTGTATAGGTGGACCTTATGGTCATGGACAACAATTGCATGAGCGAGCTAACTTATCAATCAGGTTGTCTACATTAGTCTTAAATCATCAGATTGCATTGCTTGTGTTAATGGAACAACTGTATCGGTAAGAATATTTTGTCCTCCATTTTCATTAGAAATTCTACATCATATAGTCCTGATTTCTTAAGTGTATTCTTCTACATTTTTCTTAAATACATGTATGTAATAAATTTAACACATTGATATAAATTTAAAAGGCTTATCTCCATGAATTCACACTGAACATGTTGTTACTTGGCAAGTTACTGAGGTCAGTTAAATGGCAGAGTGCTTGCTTCAAAATAAGGTGATTGTCTACACCACAAATACGCAATTGTATAGGTTTTAAAAGTTACCATTCTTTCGAAATGCAGCTTGTAGCAATTTGGAAGGCTTGGTGAGTTTTTGAATCTCCTATTTGATGGCCACGGCCGTATCTTAGGCTGCAACATTGTTGGCTAACACTATTATTTCCATCACTAATCAAAACCAAAAACAATAACCACCCTAGAAACACCAATATGCGAGGCTCTTGAGAACATGTTCTGCTATTAATTCAGTAGAATAACACATTCTTTATTGCCTAATTTTAGGTCATGGACTATTCTGAAAGGACAGAAATACCATCATTAGCTATTCTTTCACGTGATCTAAATCATTAGTGACAGGTACTATTGTGATAGACACCATCTCTTCTATTGTTCCTTTTGTTATTATTGTTTAATATATGCTTCAGCATGATGATTAAAGTTCTATGTCCACTTTTGTTAGTTAACATTTGCATCTTTAATTTCTGTTTGACTGGGTAAGCCATGCAACTGAATCTGTGGATTTTGGTAGTTGCTCACTGCATAATATTTGCAAGGCCTACAGTATCAAAAGATCTTTCTTCTTCTTGGTTGGAAAAGAATATATATTTAATTTTGACACAGCTTGTTTTGAAGAAACTTAACTGAATGTCTGTCTTGTTTTGCTTCTCAGTTTTTCTTCGTTTCTACTTTCTTGTATACTTCTGTGTTTTGGTATTGTGTCACTCTCTGATTTCTAACAAAGTTGGTTGTTAAATGGGTGCAACCAGAGTATAAGAGTATCTAATGTGGTGTGGGATCTGAGCCGAGGATGGTTGTGGATTTTGGACGCATTCAGTAGCTCATGAAGATTAGATGTCAGGCGCTGCATCTGATAAATATTCACTTGCCCCCCTTCAGCCTGTTGCAACTGCCGTAAATGCCTGCCATGAGATTACTGAAAACTGTCACTGGGCGTGTTGTCCTGTACTCCTAGTTTTGTGGGCAAGGCTATGCCATAGACATAGATGGCTCCCAATTTTTGTATTCCATTAGAAACATGGATTTCCATACATTTGCTAGTCACCATCCCATTCCCCTCCACACACACAGCCACTAACCACCCCCCACCCCCCCTCCCCCGCGGGCCCGGGTTGATGAGCGATATTTATTCGGAAAATCTCATGAAAGCTCAGACTTTCTTTAGAAATGAAAACCTTCATAATCTCTTGAAAATGAGGTTAAGAGGGTTGCCCGATAAATCAGAATCAGAACTTCTGTATAGTGTGTTATACTAGACAACTGGATAACTAGCTAGTCATTGATTTGAAAAAAGTGCTTGTGCAGGATGGATCATCAGAGTAGGTTATTTATTTATTTTTCTTAAGTACACCTTTTTCATAACCTGGTTTTTGCGTTTCTGGTTTTGATTTTGCTACATTTATGCTGCTAGTTATTCTGCTGGTTTTGACATACTTTCTTTGTGAAGCAAAATTTACAGAACCAATGCAACATGTCACCTGTCCTAGAGGGTTCTTCTTTTTGCTTACAGATCTAATCTTCATACCATATGGTTTCATCGTTTTGGAAGAAATTGGTTCTGTTGTCTTTGAAACATTTAGCCTCACAAATGGCAGTAACATGCTCCAATACATGACCATGAGTAGATTCAATTGGGCTGTCCAATTGATTGGCTTGATAACCTATTCTGTTGGGGTTGTTATATCCTTAGTTTTATCCTTCTCTCTTTTTTATTCACCCAGTTATGTAAATGGAGAATTTAGTGATATGTAACTAAATCACATGGAAGACTGTTATTGATATGTAACTCATATCTTGTAATTTTATGTTTTGTAATGTAATCTAATATGTAGTGGATTGTATGCATTTTAGTTTTTCATTTTTATATATTTTATTATTCTGGACAATGTTATGCTTTTTAACATTACCTCTTAGAAAAACTTTCACAAAATATAGCTCTTAAAAAAAAAAAAGTATGATTTTCAACATTTTTTAAAAACATTTCTATAATAAATATAGGCTTTTACATAAAGAGAATTATGTTTTTCAACATTTATCTTTCTTAAAAAAAAAAATCCTTAATATAATATAGGTTTTTATTTTTTTAAAAAATTATGCTTTTAAGCCTCATATTAAAAAAAAAAAAAAAATCGGGTTCAATCCGGAATCCGGGTTTTGCGAAACCCGGGTTCATCCGGGTTTCAGCCCGGATCTGACCCGGGCCAACCCGGTCCGGGTTCCGGTCCGGGTTTGAAACCCGGGTTCCGGTTTGGGTAAACCCAGGTTTCCGAGTTGGAACCCGGATGAACAGCCCTAGTTACAGGGTATCTCGATAAGTAGGTCCCACAGAGCTCTCTGAAAAGTATTATAAGAACGATCTAGTTGGCTGCACATGAACATAATTTTCATTAAGATCTCATTATATATCCCAAAAGAAATAAAAAAGGACTAGAGTTACAGGTTGTAAAACCAAACTATTTCATTTATTGAAACAGCCCGGAGGATGACTCTTGAGGAAGTAGCATGATTGGCGTCATCTAACATTATAATCTAAATTAACTGTGTCATCATGTCATGTATTTACCATATTGCATTTCCCTAAATCTACGTTTGGCTTTTGTTGATTTTAAACCAATATCATTCAGGCTCAGACCATCAAACATCTCTGGCCAACTTGACATTTAACTATCAATATATTGTTGCCAGATAACAGACAAGCTACACAACAATGTAAAACAAGTTCATCTACTACTCCTTTCTACTGGTGACATATGGTGTATGATGCAAGTTAAATTCTCCAGAAAAATTAATTTAATCCACCCATTACATATGATGAGTGAATTAGACCTCTAGGTGATTGATATTTCAACATTATGCATATTTGTAAAAATTATATATCCACCGGCCCCTAAAAAATTACAAAAATATATTATCATGCAAATCTGGCACTCCTATTTGCCTAAAACTATGTCGGTGACTGGGTGGAAAGCAATGTTTAATGGTCTTAGTGTGGATGAGAAAATTAAATCAGTTGGCATTCCTCTAGCTTCTAAATGTGACTGTTGTCTTTTGGGAGCTGTAGAATCGCTGGATCATGTATGAGCTAAAGGAGAGGTTGCTAAAGAAATATGGAGAAGGTGTTTTAGAATTGTGGGACTGCTGTTTGTGGATGGAAGAAGTTGGTCTGATCTGGTTGAGTTATGGTTTTGCAGAGCTTCTTGGTCTTCACAATCAGGTCAGTTGATATGGTATGGAGACAGCTTCTTTACTTTCGCGGATTGGGGAGAAAGTTGGTGCAGGAAAGGGACTTTCTTCAAGAGATAAAGCTATTTTATTGGAGCCGCAAGTGCCCATCAATTCGACTAAAAGGAAAGTGCTTAAATTAGTAGTTTGGAAGAGGCCGGAATTAGGATGGATCAAACTCAATTCGGATGGCTGTAGTCGTGGTAATTCGGGTGACGCTGGTGCAGGTGGAGTTCAGAGAAATCATGAGGGCAGGTTGATTAATGCCTATGCTGTTTCGCTGGGGCATGGTACTAATAATCTTGCGGAGGTGCTGGGTCTTTTGTATGGTCTTAGACAGGGGCAAAGGTTGGGTTTTAATCGGATAGTGCTGGAATTGGATTCGATGATTGTGGTCAATTGGATTAGAGGAACTCGTTGCAATCTTTGGTACTTGGAGGACTATTGGGATGAAATCATGGCGCTTCTTTATCAAATGGTTTTTTGTGTGCTTCATATTTATCGTCAAGGGAATGGTCCGGCGAACCACTTAGCAAGGTTGGGAGCAGCGGGACCACCCATTCATGGGATTGCATAAGGGAGGTGCCAAGGTATTTCTCCGACAAAAGTGAGTTTTTATTTTTTTTGAATAAGGAGGATTTCTCGGTTAAAAAAAAATATATAAGTAAAGCACGTGATGTATTGGAGCCTGTGTTCTGTTAGATTGCGATGGCATATGTGGGGGGGTGCGTATCTTCAAAAAAATAAATAATTAAATAAAACATGTTTTTTGTTGCAATGAACAAGAAAAGATGGGGGCAATTTAAAGGGGGAAAAAAATTTGAAATGTGTTTGTTAAGTGAAAACTTCTCTGTTTTTTGAGAATTCTCGAAATAAAATTTTAAATTTATTTTATTCTTGGTTTTGTGAAAGTGGGGAATAAAACATTTATAGAAGTGGATAATAATATGGCTATAAATGCTGTGGACTGCCACTCTAGGCCATAGAGTTTGGGTAGGAACTCTTGGGACTCAAATCCCAAATATAGTATGTTGTGTATTTCAAAGAAGTATTTCTAAATTTTGTTTCCAAAGAATAAAAAGAAAAATGAAAAACATGATATTTTCAATGGTGTTAGTTTCTCTTAACTGAAAATAGAAAACTATTTCTGTGAGTATCATTTATGCTCTTTGAAGACAGGATTGTAAGTGTTGTCTGGTGCTTCAAGCTTTCAGTTATCACTTAACAAGGCAAAAGAACATAGTAAATGTTCATGCAAAGATAATAAGCAATATCTCAACATTCATACTTCGTGTAAAGTCATCAGATACAAAGAAAGGAATAGAAAATGGCTTTAATGAAGATGGAGAAATAAGTTCTGAGTCTATTGGAAAGATCAACACAAAAGAAAACAACCTGGCTTAAAAACATTATGAATATTGTGTTCTCCTTAAGGAACCTAATTACAGAAACTGAAGATAGCAATGGGCACATCTTTTTGTTGTTAGACACTTGGGCACGTACTAATGCAAATTACACGACATATTGGTGTGCAAATGCGTCCACATGTCATGACCCAAGGAATTGTTAACTACATCTATACTATACCATAAAAGACCAGTTGAAGTTGCATATGGAGCTTCCAGTAATACTTATCAAGCTCAGTTCCATATAGTAAACATCCATATGGAACAGAGCACCCTTGCAGTTTTTCAGCACTGTTTAAGGTAATAATCTTCCCTCACTTGAATTCTTGACATTCTGGCTGTCCTGTCTTGTATGCAGTGCTCTGATGTCATATGGCGTTACTTTGTCGACCTTGATACCATTTGTCATGACCTTAAAAAGAACCAGTTGAAGTTATATGGAACTTTGAGGAATCACTTACAAAGGTCAATCCACCTAGTAAATATCCCATGTAGAACTTAACACCCATGCAACGCTTTCCCTACTCAGGGTATCACAACATACTTGTAGATATGTGGTTTATGTAAAATCAAAGTGCAGAGACCTATAGTTCCAAAAACACTGATAAAACCATGAAACTCATTTCTTTACTGCTGAACATGGACCGAATTCCTTGCGGCTATTGTTTCTCAATTCTTTTCTTGTTAGTGTTGTCTGGCTTGCTCCCTTTTCCATGGCTTACTAGCAAACATCACATATTGATAGAACCAGTGTTTTCTTTCATAAGCGAAAGGACCTAGGCTACTTTCATAAGCAAAATATAAGCAAAATGACCTAGGCTACCTGAATATTCTTCATGTAAGGTATATTTTCAAATTAGAGAATTTTAAAGCACCTTTCTCTTAGGACTTTCCAGGTTGGTAACTTGTTTCTGAGGATGAATATTAATTATCTTGTGACTTTGTTCTTGTGGTAGGGATGCTAGTTTTAACAAATTAATTGGGGAGATTCCAACCAGTGTCAACTTAGAACGCCTGAGATTCCTGTAAGTATACCAAAATGCAGGCTGTATTAATTTATATATTATAACTTCCATTGCTAACATACTTAATATTTTTCAAAATCTTGAGGACACAATTTATACACACACAAACACCCAAACAAACATGTGCATGCGACACCTATGCCACAATGTTCTATAATCGAGCTTCCTTTCTGGGCAGAACTGTGTCATAAATGTTTTAGAATGCAGTATTATGTTTTCTGGTAGGATGCGTTCAAATGCTTTTGAGTTTTAGTATTTGGATAAAACACTAAACATTTGATTGCATTTTTGTTAGCTTTTTAATTGGCAACCCGCTAAGAGGAAATGTGCCAGAATCAATTTTGAAGGCGGAGTAATATGTATGTATTTTTTTACTTAATTCTATTTCCATATATAAGGGTGGAGATTTCCTGATTTTCTTTTTACTTAATTCTATTTTTTTTTAATGCTATCAAGTTCATGAGAGGTCTATTTTCTCTTCCGTAGATGGTCTATCTTTTTAATGCATGTTTAGGAACTTAAAAGTAGAATTTCCTCAAAACTCTTTATGGTTAATATTAATATATTTTGACAGTTTTGCATTGAGAGTCCCTATGCCAATAAAAAAAAGATTTGAGAGTCACTCTATACACTAGATTACTTTTCCAGTAATATTCTGAGAGGCAAAGAAAACAAAAAAATCAATATTAAGGCAGTTGAGAAGGGCCTTTGTTGCTCATCCTGCCCCGAGGCAGGTCTGAACAACTTCAGTATTAAACCTTCCTCCCGACATTGTCTGGGCTTTTAAGCATGTAATTATGCAAATTTGCTTTTATTTTCTGGATGGTGAGAGTACTAGCATTAGTGTCATATCTTGGCCATTTTGAAGAAATGGCATATTCCCTGACAACATGCCT
This sequence comes from Carya cathayensis, assembly GCA_011037825.1. Classification (NCBI taxonomy): domain Eukaryota; kingdom Viridiplantae; phylum Streptophyta; class Magnoliopsida; order Fagales; family Juglandaceae; genus Carya; species Carya cathayensis. The sequence goes on from QGSO01001353.1 coordinate 51,135, forward strand.
TTTGGGTTCAAATTCTTCTGAAATACTAAAATAATAGTATTCTTAGATTCATGTTATCTTTTTTTTGGTTCTAGTTTTGTTTTGTTTTGTTTTGTTTTTTTTATTATTTTATTATTATAGGTTTGCCATGGTTTTCTCTGATGTATGGATGGAGCGATCTTTCCTACAATAACTTCACATGGAAAGGTCCTGAACAGCCAGCTTGTGGAGAAAACTTGTCATACTACTTTTATACTCATTAATTTCGTATATTTCTAGTTTGACATGGCTTTAAAGCTGATAGTTCTTTCAACCTCTGTTATTTTATTCGGAATTTGAATCTTAACTTAGTTCAAAGCTCCTTCAAGGAGGACAACATGTAAGATGCTTCTTTTGTTGATTTATGACACTGTTTTTTTAATAAGTTTCCAAGCAGCTAGAAAATGAGAAGAAGTTTTATATAAGGTTAGGATTCCAAATATTGATTGACGACTACATTTCCTATTGATTCTTTTATACTCATTTTTGTACAGAAAACAAGGTCCTCATTGCTTAAAGAACTTCAATTGTCCACGATGTAAGGATACATTTCTGGTGCTCCAAAAACTATTGACCACTATGAAACTAACATCAACTCTCCAAGTTCTCTTTGAAATTTCTCTTTGAACTCTCATATGAAAATTTGAAATTGTTTTGATTTATCAGTATAGACATATAAACTATTTTAATCATTTAAAAACTGCTCAAGCGAATCTCAGCTAGCCCTACGAAAGAAATTCTAAAAAATTTAGGCCACTCTTAATTTCTGCAGGTCACATGGCACATTTTCATTAAATCAATATAATGTTTTCACATGGAACATTTGCATTAAATTGGAGCATGGAAAACTTTTACAGGGGATTGGTGGGGGTTTGCCTTTTGAGTCCTTGTTCCCTGATTTATTTCCACCATTCAGAATAAAGTGCAACAATGACTAAGCATATTGGCTTGATGAGAGTAAAATTTAATTGGAATCTTAGGTTTTTTCAATCATTCTAAGATTGGAATCAGAACCGAATGAGGTCCTGATTCGTTTATTTCATGGAGACTGCAGTTCTGATGAACACTTTCTGTGTTAGAAGTTGAGCTTGAGTCTTCGGTTCTGAGGTTAACTCTGACCATAAGGTAGTGTTTATAGTGACTGCAGCTAGTTTTTGCATTGTTTTGGTGGAGAGTTTGGTACAAAGAGGAGGCAATTTTATATCCGCCGTTTTTATAGAAGTGGTGAATTTGGAATATAGGACTGTGGGTGTTGAAAGTAGTGCTTCTGTTGCTAACTATGATTCTTTCTTAGATCCCATCTATTCATTGACTTATTGGGTAGTTCTGGTAATATTTTCTTTTCGGTCTTTGCTTAAATAGTGCTTCTGTTGTAGAGCTCGCATGATCTAGGGCTGCACCCTTCTTTCTTGCATTTCTCCAAATCAGATTTGTAGTACTCATAAAAAAATGATATTGTAAACATTGATAAGTTTTTACAAGTAAAAAAAGTTTTATTTACTGTCAAGTGGATTCAATACCTTCTTAGTGAGGATTTCCATTCATTATATAGGCAATTGTGCAAGATACAAGGTTGGAATCAAGCCTAAATTACAGGAATTACATCTATTTACAAGAAAGGAAACTATGATTATGTACAAAATCTAAGTATGGAACTTCTGCTATCTAAATAAGGAAGTATATATATACAACTCATAAAAGATAAATAAGAAAATAGGAAACGTATCATGCTGTCATCCCCCTTCAAATTGATGTTAGTCAGTCAAGAAGCATCAATATGCCCACAAGAAACTGATGATGTTGTCGTGTCATGGCCTTAGTAAACACATTAGCGATTTGGAGGTCAGTAGAAACATGAGGAAGAGAAATAATATGAGTGTCCAATACATCCCGAATGGAATAACAGTCCACCTCAATGTGTTTCGTACGTTCATGAAACACGAGATTTGCAGCAATTTGAATGGCGCTAGTGTTGTCAACATGTAGAGTAGGATCAGATTGAGCGCAACCAAGCTCAGCGAGGAGACCACGAAGCCAGATAATCTTAGAACAAGTAGTAGATATCGCACGGTATTCGGATTCCGTGAAAGATTTGGAAACACGATCTTGTTTCTTATTCTTCCAAGATATCAAAGAGTCACCAAGACACATGCACCAACCTGTAACAGAGCGTTGCGTACCAGGACATCTTGCCCATGTTAGCGTGATATGCTCTGTATTTCCTTATTTATCTTTACCCACTTGTATATATTTCTTTACTTAGAATCTGTACAGGGTGTTAGTTTCCATACGTAGACAGCTTTTAATTCTTGTAATAGAGGCTTAATTCTAGCTGTGTATATTGCACTTTGGTGCCTTTATAATGATAAGAAATCCTCACGATTGAGGCATTCAAGCAATTCTGACATGGTACCAGAGCCCTAGTTTTTTTTTTCTGCTCAAATTTTCAGCATCAGTTCTTCCTGGGCTAGTAGACGTTGCTTGTATCGTCACTGTCTATCTTCAGACTAGTGGTTTTTGGGTTCATCGGCACTGTTTGTTTTCAGACTAGTGTTTTCTGGGGTAATCGGCACTGTTTGTTTCAGACTAGTGTTTTCTGGGGTCATCAGCCCTTTCTGTTTCAGACTAGTGTTTTTCTGTGATAATCGGCTTGGTCTGTTTTCAGCCCAGTATTTTCTGGGTTCATTCGAGTGGTTTGTTCTCAGACCCGTGGTTTCTGGCTTCATACGAGTGGCCTGTTCTTGGACCAATTGATTCTAGAGATTTCGACACTTTCTGTTCTTGGAGGAGTGTATTCTGGATTTCGGCACTTTGATTATTTTTGGAACCAGTTGTGGGTTGGTCTCAGCAGCAGCTGCTTTATTTTTTGGATTATCGGCAGATTTCGTTAGTCAGGTATTATTTTGTTCGGCGTCTGCTTAATTTTTTTACTTACGGGTCTCATGTCTTCCGAGTCTTTTACCGTGAAATTTAAGGGTAAAAATTATTCTGCACGAGAATTTCAATTCCGTTTATTTGTTACGGGAAAGGAGTTATGGGGTCATATTGATGGGAGTAATCCGGCTCCTACTGAGCTTCCTAAATTAGCTCAGTGGTAGATCAAAGATGCTAGAGTCATGACATGGATTTTAGCATCGGTTGATCCACTTATTGTTCTTAATCTGAGGCCTTATAAGACTGCTAAATCTATGTGGGAATATTTAAAAAGGTGTATAATCAAGACCATACGGCTCGACAGTCTCAGTTAGAATATGAAATTGTCAGTTACACTCAAGGCAATCTCTCCATTCAGGATTATTTTTCTGGATTTAATAATCTCTGGGGAGAATTTACTGACGTAATTTATGCCAAGGTACCAGAAGAGTCTCTCTCTGTTGTGCAGGAAGTTCATGAGCAAAGCAAGCGTGATCAATTTTTAATGAAGTTACGCCCTGAATTTGAGGTCACTCGCTCTAATTTGATGAATCGTGCTCCTGTGCCATCTTTGGATGTTTGTTTTGGGGAGTTACTTCATGAGGAGCAGTGTCTTGCCACTCAAGCTACTTATTAGCACGACAAAATGTTACCCACTGCAATGGCTTATGCTACTCACTGAAAAGGCAAGGGTCACGACATGCAAACAGTTCAATGTTTCAGTTGCAAAGAATACGGACATATTGCTAATAATTGTGCGCGGGAAATCTTGCAACTATTGTAAGAAGCCTGGGCATATTATCAAAGATTGTCCTACTCGTCCCCAAAATCGTCAGGCTAATGCTTATCAGGCTACTGTGGGTTCCGCTTCTTCTACTACTGTTGATGACTCATTTACTCTTACTACTGAGAAGGTTCAGCAGATGATTCTTTCTGCTTTTTCAGCCTTAGGGCTGTAAGGTAACGGTTCCCTTTCTCCCTCATGGCTTGTTGATTCGGGTGCATCTAATCACATGACTAGTTCTTCTGATACACTTAGCAATATTCGGCCTTATACTAGATCAGCACACATTCAGATTGCTAATGGTAGTCAGTTACCTATTCATGCTATTGGGGATATGGACTCCACTGTTAGAGATGTTTTTGTATCTCCTCAGCTTTCTACTAGTCTTATTTCAGTGGGTCAATTGGTTGATAACAACTGTGATGTTCATTTTTCTCGTGATGGTTGTCTTGTGCAGGATCAGGTGTCGGGCAAGATACTCGCGAGGGGGTCTAAAGTTGGACGTTTATTTCCTTTACATTTTTCCATTCCTGCAGTCCTTTCATTTGTTTGTAACACTGTGAACAATAAATGTGAAGTGTGGCACAAATGGTTAGGTCATCCTAATTCCGTTATTTTATCTCATGTCATAAACTCTGGTTTGTTGGGCAATAAAAATCAATTTTCTTCTCTCTCTTTTGATTGTTCCACATGTAAATTAGGCAAAAGTAAGTCTCTTGCTTTTCCTTCTCATAGTACTCCTGCTGAACGTTGTTTTGATTTGATTCATAGTGATGTGTGGGGCATTTCTCCTGTTATCTCCCACGCAAATTATAAATATTTTGTTACGTTCATTGATGATTATACGAAGTATACTTGGATTTATTTTCTTCGCTCAAAATCTGAGGTCTTCTCTGTCTTTCAACAATTCACTGCTTATGTTGAAACTCAATTTTCTTCTAGCATTAAAATTCTACGGTCTGATTCAGGTGGTGAATACATGTCTCATGAATTTCATGATTTTCTTAATAAAAAAGGCATCGTTTCTCAGCGTTCTTGTTCGTATACACCTCAACAAAATGGTGTTGCTGAACGGAAAAATAGACATTTGTTAGATGTTGTTCGTACGTTACTTCTTCAATCCTCTGTTCCCCCTCAATTCTGGGTCGAAGCCTTATCCACGGCAGTTTATTTAATTAATAGATTGCCATCCAGTGTCTTAAATTTTGAAAGTCCTTACTTTCGTCTTTATCTTCGGCATCCTACCTACCTTGATATGCATACTTTTGGTTGTGTCTGCTTTGTTCATTTGCCTTCCCATGAACGCCATAAGTTATCTGCTCAATTTATTAGGTGCACTTTTATGGGTTATAGTGCTTCTCACAAAGGCTATGTTTGCTTATCACAGAAGAAGTATCCTGAAGACAAGACAAAGTAATAAGATCTTGAGTATATTTATGCTGATTCAAAAAAATGCTAGATGGATTAGTATGAACTTTCAACCCCAAGAAGTATGTAAGAGGACCAAGATCCTTCATATGAAAGGAGGCTTGAAGATGCTGCTGCAGTTGGGTGATCAAGGCGAAGTCTGTCCCAGTAATAACAATATCATCAACATAAACCAAAAGAAGAACAATGCCAATAGTTGTCTTGCAGAAATATAAAAAAGAGTCATATTGACTCTGCTTAAAAGAAAATTGAAGCAAAATGGAGCGGAATTTATCAAACCATGCTCGGGGAACTTGTTTCAACCCATATAATGAGCTTGTCAACTTATAGACATCCGAGGAAGAAGAGGAGGACAAACCAGGTGGAATGGTCATGTATATCTCTTCTTTAAGATTGTCATGAAGAAAGACATTTTTGACATCCATTTGATGAAGAGGCCAACCTTGGGAGGCAGCAACAGAAGGTACAGTCCGCACCATAGTCATCTTGGCAACTGAAGCAAAGGTCTCCTCATAGTCTACCCCATACTCTTGCCTATTGCCAAGTGCAACCAACCAGGCCTTATACCGATCTATAGTCCCGTCAGAACGCAACTTGATAGAATAAACCCATTTACAATCAATAGCTTTCACCTGAGCAGGACAAGGGACAACATCCCATGTATGATTATCCTGAGGAGCTCGAAGTTCGTCTACCTTTGCCGCACGCCAACAGTCATGTTTAGCCACCTCAGAATAACTTGATGGAATGGGAAGAGAGGCATGAGTGAAACCATACCGATCAAGCAGACGAGACACTCTGGTCGAACGTCGAGGAATTGTGGTAGGGTTCGGATCACCAGTAGAAGATTCAATCGAAGTAGGCTCAGGAAGGGGCAAAGTAGGACAACATTTTTCATAGACAAGTCCAGGTTTGAAGCAAATAGGAGAAGGAGCCAAGTCATCAAAATGAGGCAAAACATGCATCTTAGGCAAAGACTCAACATGTGAAGGAAAGAATGATTGATTTTCAAAGAAAACAATATGACGAGAAATGCGAAATCTGTTAAAGCATGGATCATAGCAAACATAACCTTTGTGCGAAGTACTATAACCCATAAAAGTGCATTTAACAAATTGAGCAAATAGTTTATGACGCTCATGGGAAGACAAATGAACAAAACAAACACAACCAAAAGTGTGCATATCAAGGTAGTTAGGATGCTGATGATAAAGATGAAAGTAAGGAGTTTCAAAATTGAAGACATTGGACGGCAATCTATTAATTAAATAAACAGCCGTAGATAAGGCTTCGACCCATAATTTAGGAGGAATAGATGATTGGAGCAATAAAGTACGAACAACATCCAACAAATGTCTATTTGTACGTTCAGTGACACCATTTTCCTGAGGTGTATAAGGACAAGAACGTTGAGAAACAATGCATTTTTGTTGGAGAAAATCATGAAACTCACGAGACATATATTCACCACCTGAATCAAACTTGTGAATTTTAATGTGAGAATAAAATTGGTTCTCAACATAAGCAATGAATTGTTGGAAAACAGAGAAGACCTCATATTTAGAACGAAGAAAATAAATCCAGGTATACTTCATATAATCATCAATGAAAGTAACAAAATATTTATAATTGGCATGTGAGATAATAGGAGAAATTTGCCACACATCACTATGAATCAAATCGAAACAATGTTCAGTATGACTACCATGAGAAGGAAAAGAAAGAGACTTACTTTTACCTAGCTTGCATGTGGAACAATCAAAAGAGAGATGAGAAGAAAATTGATCTTTATTGCCCAACAAACCTGAATTTATTACATAGAATAAAACAACGGAATTAGGATGACCCAACTGTTTGTGCCACACTTCACACTTATTGTTCACAGCGTTACAAGCAAACGAAATAATAGCAAGAAGGGAAAAATGCAGAGGAAATAAACGTCCAACTTTAGGCCCCTTCGCGAGTATCTGGCCCGACACCTGATCCTGCACAAGACAACCATCACGAGAAAAATGAACATCACAATTGTTATCAACCAACTAACCTACAGATATGAGACTAGTAGAAAGCTAAGGTGATACAAAAACATTCCGAACAGTGGAATCAACATCCCTAATAGCATGAATAGGTAACTGACTACCATTAGCACAGAGCTAACTTAGGAAGCTCAGTAGGAGCAGGATCACTACCATCTATATGATCCCATAATTCTTTCCCCAAAACATATAAGCAAAATTGAAAATCCCAGGTAGAATAGTTCTTACTTGTGACTTTCATAGCAAATGCTTATGAAGACATGATGCTCGTAAAAAAAATAGTCAAGAAGAATACTTGCCTGTGCCCACCATGAGAAAGTAAAACAGAGGGCAACCACAAAGCTGGCCCAAAAATTGCCGAGAACGCAAAGATAAGACTCCACAGAAGCAGTGTGAATAAGCCGAGATTCAAAGAAGAAACTGCATAGATACAACTGAGAACCAAAAAGCCTTGAACAGAAGCTGCCGAAAACCAAAAACTCCAAGGAATGTCGCAGCCTAGCGACAACGAAAGCAAGAAACCTCCAGACAGTGCCGACAGGGTTAAAACTGTCACCCATCACCCAAAAATTTTTTTTTTCGCATCCTAGCCACAAGCAAACAGCTCACAGAAAGTGCCAACAAAGTCAACACTATTGTCCAACCCAAAGAAAATCCCACGAGAGAGAACCAGAAAAATTTCTAAGGTTTGGCTCTTGATACCATGTCAAGTGGATTCAATACCTCCTTAGTGAGGATTTCCTTTCATTATATAGGCACAATTGTGCAAGATACAAGGTTGGAATCAAGCCAAAATTACAAGAATTAAATCTATTTACAAGAAAGGAAACTATGATTATGTACAAAATTTGTGGAACTTCTGCTATCTAAATAAGGAAGTATATATATACAACTCATAAAATATAAATAAGGAAATAGGAAACGTATCATGCTGTCATTTACTACCTTCAAAAATAAAGTATGCTGACATTTGAAGCTCCTAGTAGCAGGAAGTAAAAAGAGCCAGAAAATCCTAGAAACTAGAAAGGCATAAGTGGTTGACATCCAGTGGTAGGGGACAGTCTTGAGTTTCTCATGAGCATAGTTGGGGACATCTAAGGACTACGAGGTGCAACAGACTCATGGACAGAGGCTTTGAGTAGGAAGATACTGATAATCTTGATGCAAGGGAAGCACTCTTAGAAATCCACTTTGAGCATTTATGAAGAACCAATTGGAGAAGATGGAAGAGGATATCAACAATTTATTTAAAAAAGGTGACTGTGGACCTGGGGCTTGATAAAATGTAAAAATTGCATAATTAAGTTATTTAAGTGAATTAATTGTTTAACAAAATAATAGTTAAACACTTAATTATGTAGTTGATTATTTAATTGATAAATTCTGATAATTTACACTTAAAGAAGTTTTGTGTGATGCTTCTCATCCTGTTAACATGATTTCTAAGCCTTTTCCTCCACCATATTCTAACACTTATAATACAGGTTGGAGAAATCATCCTAATTTCAGCTGGAGAAATGATCATCCCACAAATTCAGCACATCTGGGAGCTGGTGCACCTCAATATTCAGTTCATACCTAGCAAAATGCACTAATTCCAGCCCCTAGAAAACCCATGGATGACCCATTTCAGCAAATGGCTTCTACTCTTCAGCAGTTCATGCAAAGTCAAACCACCATAAATATCCAAACTTCTCAAGCCATCAATGACATAAGGAACAATTTGACCAAGCTGAACACCACCTTGAGTGCACAAGAGAAAGGAAAATTCCCATCTCAACCTCAACCAAATCCTCAAGTCCAAATTGCTGCCATAGAGTCTGCATCTTCTTCAGAAGCAAATGTCAGGACTTGCAAGGCCGTAATAACTTTCCGTAGTAGCAAAGAAGTTGATACATTGGGTAATGAAGCTAGCAAAAAAGGTGAAAGTTCTATTTCCAATGCACAAGGTAAAAATTCTGATGTTGATGTTTCTTTGGAACCAAAGGTAACTCCTCTGGCACCCTTTCCTCAAAGATTGGTTCCTTTACATAAAGATAAACATCATGCTGAGATTTTAGACATTTTTAGACAAGTGTGCATTAACATTCCTCTTCTTGATGCTATTGAGCAAATCCCCACATATGCCAAATTTTTGAAAGATTTGTGTATGGTTAAAAGAAAAGTTAATGTGCAAAAGAAGGCATTTCTCATGGAACAAGTCAGTGCCATTATCCAATCCAATACTCCTCCTAAGTATAAAGATCTGGGATCTCCAACAATAGCTTGTGTTATGGGAAGCTCCAAAATAGGCCAAGCACTACTAGACTTAGGTTCTAGTGTCAATTTGCTTCCTTATAACACTTATGAACAACTTGGTTTAGGAGAGTTGAAACCAACTTCTATCATCTTGCAATTGGCCGACTGTTTAATTAAAAAGCCTAGGGGAGTGGTAGAAGATGTGTTGGTGCAAGTGGATAAATTTTATTATCCCGTTGATTTTGTGGTATTAGATGTTCAATTAACTCCTCACTCTGTTTTTCAGGCACCCGTCATTTTAGAGAGGCCATTTTTGGCTACTTCCAATGCTTTGATAAATTGTCGAAGTGGCATCCTTAAATTGACTTTTGGAAATATGACGTTGGAGTTAAATGTGTTCAACACTTGTAGTCAACCACAAGATTTGAAAGAACTCCAGGAAGTGAATTGTTTGGAATCTTTACTTGCTGAAGAATTTTTTTTATTAGAGCAAGAGAGTCAAATGGAACATGTTTTACTTGGAACCTTTGAAAATATTGAACTGTTGGATACTAATGTAGTAAATTCTGGTGCAGGTAGCAAAATGGACTCATTGTGGCGACTCAAATTCGAATATTTGTCACTTCAATCCATAAACCAGCAACCATCGGATGAAGTTCCTCCATCACCAGTTTTGAAACCACTACTTGAATCGCTGAAATATGTTTTTCTTGGGCCAACTAACAATTTTCCATGTATTATCCCATCTTTTTTGTCAGTTGAGCAAGAGGAGCAACTCCTACGGGTTCTTAAGCAACATAAAGGAGCACTTGGATGGTCAATTGCCGACATAAAAGGAATCAGCCCCACCATTTGCACACATCGAATTTTCTTGGAGGAAAATTCATCACCAACTCGAGAGATGTAAAGGAGGTTGAGTCCTACGATGAAGGAGGTGGTTAAAAATGAAGTCTTGAAGCTCTTGGATGTAGGTATCATCTATCCCATCTCGGATAGTCAATGGAAATTTAATATCAGCATCAAGGATAAAAAGGGAGTAGAAAATGTGGTTGCCGATCATTTATCTCGACTCGTCGTTGAAAATTCTGAATCTACTACTCCTGTTTCAGATTCCTTTCCAGATGAACAGCTTTTAGCTGTTGATTCTTTACCTTGATTTGCTGATATTGTCAATTTCTTGGTGACAGGACATACCCCACCACATTGGAGCCCTCAAGACATCAAAAAGTTTAAATTGGAGGTCAGATCTTTCTTTTATGATGACCCCTATTTATTCAAATATTGTTCTGATCAAATTTTGAGGAGGTGTGTGCCTAATTGTGACATTCCGCACATATTAAATTTTTGTCATGCTAGTGCGTGTGGAGGCCACTTTTCAGCTAAGAAAACAGTGGCTAAAATCTTGCAATGTGGTTATTATTGGCCCCACATGTTCAAGGATGCTTACAATTTTTGTAAGGCATGTGAACCATGCCAAAAGTTAGGAGGAATCACCCGTAGAAACATGATGCCCTTACAACCCATTTTAGCATTAGAAATTTTTGATTGTTGGGGGGTTGATTTTATGGGTCCTTTTCCGTCTTCTTTTGGTTATCTTTACATTTTTGTTGCTGTGGACTATATTTCTAAATGGGTCGAGGCAATACCATGTAGGTCCAATGACCACCGGGTGGTGTTAAAATTTTTGAAAGACAACATTTTCACTCGGTTTGGGATACCAAGGGTTTTAATTAGTGATGGAGGTTTCCACTTTTGCAATAAACCATTTGCGACATTAATGAAAAAATACGGGGTCCATCACAAAATTTCAACTCCTTATCATCCTCAAACCAATGGCCAAGGTGAGTTGGCCAACCGTGAAATCAAAGCCATTCTTGAAAAAACAGTCAATCCAAATAGGAAAGATTGGTCTTTGAGGCTCTCGGACACTTTATGGGCTTATAGGACAGCTTTTAAAACTGTCCTAGGCATGTCTCCCTATCGTTTGGTTTACGGTAAAGCATGTCATCTCCCTATTGAGCTAAAACACAAGGCTTATTGGGCTGTCAAGCACTTTAACTTTTCTACTAACAATTTTGGTGTTTTAAGGAAATTGGAGCTGAATGAATTAGAAGAGTTGAGACACGATGCCTACGATAATGCCAAGCTTTACAAGGAGAGAACCAAGGTTTTCCATGATAAGCACATTTTGAGAAAGAGTTCTCCCCAATCAAAAGGTTCTCCTCTACAACTCTAGACTCCATGTGTTTGCCGATAAACTTCAATCCAAATGGAGTGGTCCTTATATTGTTCAAACAGTGTTTCCTCATGGAGCTGTTGAAATCCTCAATCCACACAATGGTAATATTTTTAAGGTTAATGGACAGCGACTCAAACATTTCCTTGACCATTTTTCACCAGAGGACACCACCATCCATCTATTGGACCCTGACCCTCCAACCGAGCCTTGATGTTTGACTTGTTTGTCATTTTATTTCACTTCTTTCTTGCATTTTTCTATTTTATTTTAGCTGCAGACTTCAATGCAGAAAAAAAGAATGAAGAAGCAGCAGCAGAAACCTGGAAATGAAACTCACGGCATCACTCACACTTGCAGAAAGTTGAAAACACATGCAGCATCACTCGGACAGCAGCAGAAACTCATGCAGAAAGAAGAAACTCACGTGGAAAGAAGCTCACACATGCATAAAAACGTGGGACTCTCGGATGGAAAGAAACTCAACACATGAATGACAGCACGTTGCAGACCATTGAGGGTTGCATAATTTTCTTTCGGTTTGTGAAGTAGCGTAGGAAGTCTTTATTTTATCTTCCTTTCTTTGTTTTCTTTTAAATAGCAGCGGCTGCTTTGGTCTAGAGGGGAGGCTTTCATTTTTTTTTCTTCGGATGGAGGGCAGCAGGACTGGTTTTTCTTTTCTTTGGGGAGTTTTAGATATACTGTTTTTTTGCTTGCAGTTTTACGTAGGGAGTTAGTTTTAGTTTTTTTTCCCTTCCTGTATCATTTCTTTTCAGTCGGCTTAGTTATTTTTATTTCACTAGTTTTTATTCACTTGTTTTCATTCGGGCGCAGCAGAAGGGAAAAAAAAAAAAAATAAAAAGTCTATAAAATATCAACTCAAAGAAATAAGACAAACTATATTAAAGAAATAAATAAACTACGAAAATTAAATCGAAGTCGCCTCGCTCTAAACTAACGAGAACAAAAAGTAGCAGAAAATTAACATGACAAAAATCAAAGCTGCCGTACCCCAAAGAAAAGAAAAAAAAACAAGTGAAGTAAAAAATAACACCAAAACCAAGCCGACTGAAAAGAAAGAAAGAAATTAAAACTTAAGAACTACTT